>PVJD01001833.1:0-236565 GCA_004026545.1 Mormoops blainvillei
CCCAGGGGCTTAAAAAAATTAAAATAAATTAAAGTAAATAAAATAAATTTTTAGTATGATGAATTTAATAATTTTCCTGTATAATATGCAGAATAATTTGCTATCTCCATTCCGTTCCTTAAAACTCAGCTGCAAACTACCTTGTTTTTCCAAGACTCTAAGGAAGCCCTTATGCTCAGAAATAGGTCTGGCCCCCCTTTGCTGACTAAGTCCTTAGGCAAAGGTTAAGAGACTAGCAACAGGTATTTCTGCCTGCTAGATTACAGCTTATTCTGGGCTCTTCTCTGCTTTTTCATATTTTTTCAAATTTTTATCATACTTTTTATGCAGGTACAAATAATTAAATGTGTTGAAGAGCTCTGGGAAAACAAATCTAGTCTTTTGTGGAAAATTGTTTCTTGGAGAACATATACGTAAAGGGGATTGGAAGGCAGCCGAAGCTGATGCTAACAGTGGGGGGTCAATAAACTTTTCCTACAGAGGCTCACCAGCCTTTCTGGGTCCCACGGTCTCTGTCACAACTACTGGACTCTGCCATTGTTCAGAAAGCAGCCATAGGCCATATACAAATGAATGAGAGTGACTGTGTTCCAATAAAACTTTATTTACAAAAACAGGTAGCAAGCCAGATTTGACCCACAAGTTATGGTTTGCCAATCCCTGCTAAGAAGATAGATTGAATGTTGAACAAGTTACATATGAGCTTGATGAGAACATGAGCGAAATCTCTTTAAAAAGAGCAAAGTTGAGATGATATGTTTAAACCATTGTGTAGCTCTCATAAAACTTGTTTCTCTTTTTAGTATCTTTCAGAAAGCTTAAAAAGATAAAAGCTTTGGCTCCTTTAAAAACTTAAGGAAGCTTAAAAGGAATTGGGAGAGTAAAATACTAGAGCTGGTTGAAAAAACTAAGTTGGTTTAGAAAAAAATAAATCTGGTAAAAGAAAACTTTGTGGTTAGGGAGGGAGTGGGATGAAGGCTACCGATGTGGTCTTGGGGACCCTGTGCACATGTCCAGCCTCTGGTCGGAGCTTTGTGATGATCAAATCAGTTCACCTCTCAGGAACTCAGTGTTCTTTCTTGTGAATAATAGTGTTACTGTGAGTGAGTTCAATGTCCTTTCCTGGTCTAGGATTCCACGAGAAATTGACTCAGAATCTTATGGATAACTAGAAATGGACACTGGAAAATATTTTCCTCCTTTTCCCCTTAAGAATTAATAAACATATTGAGTATTGCTTGCGGACCAGGTGGTTGCCCCTATATATCTTACTTTGCGCTCCCAATAACCAACATGGCTTTCTTCCTTGGACATGTCCAGTTGAGCCTAGCAGTTATGTATCATTATTGAGGTCTTTTAATATAGAACCTGGACCTCTCAGAAGTTAAATGACTTACGTGGCTATCCAAATAATAAGTGGCAGAACTGAGAGTTAAACTTTAGCTGTCCCCTCCCTCAGGTCAGGCTACATCATTTACTCCATTTAATCATAGTTGCATTTTTTTTTCCCCTGAAAAACTGGACATGAAAAGGTGAATGGAAACTTTCTTCTGAACAGACAAATGAGAAAATTCAGTAGGAAGTTTTCACAATCTATTTTGGAAGTACCTACTATGGAGGGAAAACTTTAACAGCAAGATTAGGTTTAGCATGAGTTAAAAGTGCTTTTCGACGGAGGCCTAAAATAGAAATGAAGAGTGGGAGAGGACTGGTTGTTGAAAAGAGTGTGAAGGAGGATTCAGAAGTCGACCTGAATGACTCAGAAAGGAGCAAAGTCCTCCGAGTATATTTCCCACACCTGGGGAGGAGTCCCTGCACCTGTAGCTGTGCTTTGCAAGAAAAGGGACAGCACACCCGGGGACAAACTGATTTGCCTACAGCCTTCTGCCCTCGTGTTAGTCCCCTGTGAAGGCCCGTAGATTAGTTGAGATGCCACAGAGTCAGGGCAGAAGGAAGGCGGGGGTGCTGCCGCCTGGCTCACAGAAGGAAATCGATATCGCCTTTGAAGATGACTTCAGACGCCGCAGAGGCCAGCGATTATCTTTTGGTTTCAGTTACTGATCTTTTGAGTAAAAGAACCGGTTGTATCTTAGCCCTGGGTTTTGTTGGGAACATGTTCTAACTTGTCTTTCTCATTTACATTGTGTATATGTGTGTCTGTGTGTGTGTGTGTGTGTACTTTCCAGACACAAAAGTCCCTTTAATTGTCACTAAGGAAAAGAGGAGAGACCATTACAGGACACAGCCAGCACAGTGCCAAGGAAATCGCATTCTTTTCTGGATCCAGACAGTTCTGGTGGACAGAAGAGGTTTAGCTACTCTCAGCTGTGGATGTGCCTTTTGGTAAATCTGGATGAGGACCAGTGGGTCATAAGGAAAGCCAGTCATGGCAGGATGAGCAAAGTGAGTTCATGGGGATGAAAGATGAAATAAGCAAGAGGGTAATTATCCTTCTCGGCCACGAGAGTCGTAAACCCTGTCCAATATTTTCAACGAAGACATTCTGCTGATGGTTTCCGGGCAAGGCCTGTGGGTCGGTCGGCCCAGCTCAGGCCCTTTGCTGTCTCGTCTGTCCCCCGACCATCTTTTGCCATAAGAAGTCTTACAAAGGTGACGTACACTGAGGGTTCAAGCCATTTTACCAGCCGAAATCCTCACTGTGTCAACATGAAAAATAATCATTTTTCTGCTTTTAGGAACCAAAGCATTTTAGCAAAGCTTGCCTGCCTGCCCAGTTAGGATGAGCTCTTGAGACTGGAGACTAGTCCCTACTTTAAGATCTTGTGTTCTTAAAACCTCATCTCATCATTGTTCTTTCACAGCCCTTTGAGAATGGAAATCAAGCAGGTGGGGACATCTCGGCCCTGACTGGACCAGTCAGGGGACACATTTCTATTTGAGCACATTAAAGGTGTTTAACCAAAGTGTTTAAAATTGGGAGAGAATGAAAAATCAGCTATGTTCAGGTGAGGATCTAACAACTGCAGAGGCCTGGGGAAGTCCTGCTTGGAAGCCATGCGTGGCGAATGGAGAGGGGGAAACGGTCTCCCAGGTACCAAGGGCCCTGCTGAGAGTCGTGGACTCCCCACCCCCCACCCCGTGGTACCGAACAAGGAAGGGCACTTACATGCCTCCTTGGAAGGAGTGACTCCAGGGCTTCCCACCCAGATTCTCTCCTCACAGGTCGTGGTGAAGGGACACCCAGGGCCTGTGCGCACCCTGCCTTTCTCTCTTTCTCTTCAAGAGTGCCCCTGTAATACAAAATTCGCCTGCCGCCCGTGACTGCAGCCCCCTCCTGCCACCTCCGCTCCATCAGCTTTCTCCGAGTCCACTTGGGTAGCAGGGTTAAGTCAGGCGGAGGACTGAACCAGAGCCCTCTGAGAATTTCTTTCACGGCTTCGCTCTCCCGGCCTTAGACGGAGCAGCGGAAGAAAAGAGCATACCAAACGCCACACGAAACAGCACGTTTGAGGAGACAGTAGCTTCTAGTGTTCATGGTCATTTTGTGTTTATCAAACACAACTGCTTACATGGAAGCTCTGAAGGGAAGAGGCTTTGTTGCCCTTAAGCTGTGGTCGAATATTTGCGGGTTTATTTTGACGAAGTATACCAAAATTCTGGTTACTCTAAAGGGGAAATGCAGAAAAATTAGAAGAGATATTTTGACTCCACATTTAAAAAGGTAACCTTTTCAATGCCTGAAAAAGTATTAAACGTCCCAGCACTGAAAGTGCTCCAGCAAAATGACAATCTGGGTTGTATAAATGGGGGAAAGCGAAGCTGAATTAACAAATACACGAAAGATTCAGCGACTTAAAAAAATAAGATTTTCTTTTGTTTCCTCATGCAATAGTCCAAAGCAGGTATTCAGGGACCCAGCTTGATGCCTATTCTAGTATTCCAGCACTTTTCTGGCTGCTCCCTCCCAGGGTCTTGGAAAGAACATCCTGGGAAGAGCCACCCAGAGGAAGTGGCCCAAACTCCCACCACTCCCAGTGCATTTGCCATCACTGCAGGGGGTTCTGGGAAACATATTCCACCCAGCTAGTCAGACTACTGGCAGTGTGGAGCACAGTGAGTGGATAAAAGGAGGCATCTTGGGTGGTAGTTGGAAACCTCTGATGTCGGGCCCTTGGAGTCAGACTAATGTCATTTGAAATGTGGTACGGCAATTCTATAGCTATGGTACCTTTAGGTGAATCAGTTAGCCTCTCTCAAATATTGTTTCCTTATCTGTAAGGAAAATGTAAGAAGGAATCTTGGCAACATCAATGTCACCTGTGTGAAAATAAAAGGGAAAAATCAATATATCCAAGAGCACTGGGGCTATGAGGCTAACTCTTTATTGTTGTGATGGGAATCTTAAGTGTCGATGTACACGAATGGTAAACATCACCGACACACTCTACATCTGTGAACAAATGACAAAATGGATTTAAAATGCAGCAGGGGGATTTTAGGTTAGAAGTGAAAACAGAACCACTGAACATAGCTGTCAGAAATTAGAGGCGAAGGGGGGATGCAGGAATGAGCTATCGAAGAGCTTCTTTGTGCAGATAACCTTAGAAGATGTGATTCTTCTTTTCTTGGGAATGGGTTTGAAAAAAAAAAACTCAATGACTACAAAGAAGACTATACTGGTGGTCATTTTTCCAAGTCTTTTCAATTTTGTTTCTCTTTCGGTGGCAACAACCTAGACAGGCATCACCAAATACAGGGGCAGCTGAGCATTTTTCATAGAAAAACTGAAAATTGTTTATCTTTCCTCATTCTGCTACAGTATGGAGAGAAGGAAATATATATTATAGGCTGGAAAGCTGAAGACATTTGTAGACCAGGCAAAAGAGTTGTCTTCAACAGCAAACCGACAGCGTCAGAGCTCCAGGGGAGGTGTTGAAGAGAGTTGAAGTTCTGTGGGAGCTTCCTGCTCCTTGCTGCTTTTAGCATGGCCTTACGAACAAACAGAAGTCAGTAAATAATTGATTGGTTTGCAAACAGAAATTGGAGGAACGAGAACATGCACAGAAGTTTATAGTTTCACATTTACTCATTTGTTCATTCACTTAACAAATTGGCCACAGGCATTTGAAATGAATATCAATGAACTAAACACACAAAGAACTCACATTTCAGTTGGTGAGACACACAGTAAACAATAAATAAAATCAATTATCTATGTTGAAAAACTAGTTAGTGTTATGGAAAACAAAATAGTGGAGGACAGTGAGATTGGGGAGGGGGACGTGTAGAGTTTGTGATTTTGAACAGAGCGGTCCTGGTAGGTCTTACCGAGAGGCAGCATTTGAGCAAACGCTTGGAGGTGTGCGAGTCTGATACACAGGAAGAGCGCGTTCCAGGTAGAAGTTGGAACAAGGCAAGAGCTCGAGGTGAGGCAGTGCCTGCATCACATCCAGTGGCTACTGGGGGAGGGTCTCAGGATGCGACACTCTCCGCAATCTCCCGGGGGTCATCCTCCTCCCAGGGGAAGAATGAGGACAAGGTGGGAAAAGAGCAGTTTTTCCCCAGGAATATAAAGAAGAAGAAATAAGACTTTTTCCCTCATAACAATCAGAATTATTAAACTGTACAAATAGGAATGTCTTTAATTTTAGAACAGAATAATTCTTCATTACATGCCCTTAAAATCCCATTTTAGAGTGCATTGTATTACAAGAATTAGGTCATTCTTATGTTCATAACGTTCTTTCTTGCTTAACCAATGTATTTCTCTGAGAGGCAGCATAATATTATATGAAAGCAGCCTCAATTTGAGGGGTCAGACTTCAATCAGCTTCTAATCCTGACCTTTCCATCTACTAGCTGTGCGAGCTACTTAACAGCTTTAAGCTTCAATTTCTTGGCCAGAAGAGAGGAGCAATCATACTAGATGAATGAGATAGTACATGGCAGAAAAATATCATAGTGTCCACACCATAGAATGCACCAACGAAGGGTAGTTTTCTCTCAGAGCAGGAGAGTCAGTGTCGATGTGATGCCTGCTCTCTGCTCTGCTTGTAAAGCAGCTCTCTTCCTGGAAGTGCTGCCTCTTATGCACGACGTGCAGTTTGCTGGAGGGGAAAGAGGAAACCTTTGCCTTCCATTCAAATGCCCTTGGCTTCATCTGAGGGCTCCTTCTGAAAGCGTGGTGACCTCAGCACTATACTACTGATGAAGAACAATCTGAGAATTCGGTGCAACAATGAGAAAAATCATCTCCTAAAAGAAACTATTCTTGTGATATCTTCAGCCCTAGTTCAGAACCCTGTGTTTGCCAATAGATCAAATAAAGCCTGGGGTAAAAATAAAATCTCAATGGAGACTTGTTCGCTTAAGCCCACTTGCTGGGAGGCTACATTCATCAATGATTTTATAGTCTGGTATTTTTATTGATGGTGTTTCAGCTATATGCTGTCAATTACAAAGTTTTCTAACACCATAGTACTGGCTCAGAGCTCTTACTAATTATGAGAGATGCTGTGAAGAATAATGAGAAGGGAATTTCAAGTGCTTTGATTAAAATGACATTCACAGAATTGACATTTAAATGACTAATTTGGTTCCTCTTCCACACTATAAGTTCATCCATATTTCGTGTTGTATATGAAAGGAGACTCGGAGAATTTCAGGAGCAAAATCACCACCACTGATAGCAGTCTATTTATAAAATAAAATCTTTAGTGTTCAAAGAAAAAAATCCTCTTGCCATGCAGAGAGCTTTATTTTTAAATAATATGAACATGTGTTTGATTAAACTTCTTTATAACAGTCTTTGAAATTCTTTAGCATTTACCCATAGTAATTTATACCTGCGTATAATGTAGTAGAGCAGAAAGAATATTTAGGAGTGTCGAAGTTTTTTATTTTATTCCCAGGTCAACTGGTTGTTTGACCTTGGGCAAAGGAACTGCAGTGTTCTCAAATGTAATATAAGGACAACTCATACAATTGTTCTACAGATTTAACAAGAACATTTTTTTTAGAAAACATCTAGTATTGGGATTGGTGCCTGCTAAGCAATAAATGGTAGCAATTATTTACATGAACGGTCATCATAATCCCTTCGATCCTACCTTTGAAGATCATTCCGGTTCTTCTACAAGGCTACGTGAAACTTGAGTCAAATAACATACATTCTGGAGAGAGGCGTTTATAGCTAGAAGAAAAGTGAAGCAAAATAAAATGGAATAGCATTTTTTTAAACTACCAACTATTTTTGAATGATTATTATGTGCCAGGCAATATGCTGACACATTCATATGAGTTATAACTCACGATAACATTTTTCTTTTTTTAATTGAGATATAATTCACAGGCCATAAATCACCATTTTAAATTGTGCCATTCAGTGGTTTATAGTATGTTCACAAATGTGCAACGAATCACCACTCTCTAATTCCAGAACATTATCACCACAGAAAGAAACCCCATACCCCTTCACAGTCATGCCCATTTTCCTCCACCCCCCTCCTTGATAACCACTAATGTACTTTCTGTCTCTAAAGATTTGCCTGTTCTGGACATTTTATATAAAGGAATCACACATGGCCTTTCATATCTGAATTCTTTCTCAGCATAATGTTTTCAAGGCCCACCCATGTGGTAGCGTGTGCCAGGGCTTCATCGTCTTTGTGGCTGAACAGTGGCCCATTAGACGGCTGTCCCACATCCTGTTCATCTGTTCATCAGTTGATAAGATGGTGTTTTACAGTTGAGGATACTGAGACTTAGAAAGTTTAAGAAAGCTTGCCAGAGATCACACAATAAGTGTCAGGGCAGGGACTTGAATCCCGGTTTTTTTATTTCCTTAAATCCGAAATTAATCCAGATGATATATATATATATGGAGAAATAAAAATGTACATAGCCATGCCTTTAACTTATTTTTATATTGCTTTTTATGTCCTTCTTAATGGTTTAGAGTTATTCTTAGTATAAATATTATTTTAATCTTTTGTCAGGGTATGTTTTGTAAATATTGTTTTTCAATTCGTAACTTTGCATTTCCTTGGATTTATATTTTGATGAATAAAACTTCTTAACTTTATGGTCAAATGTATCAGTATCTTACAGATGTAAGTTTTGTGTCTTGTTTAGGAGACCCGCCCCTACAACAAGGTTTAAAACATATTCACTTATGTATTCTAACAGGAGCATAAATTTTCCTTCTTTATAGTTAAGTCCTTTAATCTATCTGAAGTTGCTTTTGTATAGGAAATGTGGAAAGGTTCTAATCTCACCTTTATTCACACATTGCTGCACACATGCATTTCATAGAAGACAAACTACTCATGGCAAATAAATATTTGAAATGCTATTCAGCTTCATGAGCGATGGAGAAAAGATAGATCAAAGACGCAATATGATAGCACATTATATTCTTTAAATGAAGTGGTTAAAGCCCGCAGGAAAACAGCACCCCTTGCGAGCAGCAGTTCCACGGGAGAGATCGCCTTAGCCCTGTGTTCATAAGGACAAAACATGTGAACGACCCAAGAACCCATGTCGGGAGGCGTGAACATTCCTGAATAAACAGCGAATAAACTGTGCTATGTGCACATAATAGAATATGATGCCTCAGTCGAAATGAATGAATTACAGTGACAATATTATGAATAAGTCTTAGCAATATAATATTAAGTGGGCAAAAGTAAGTCCTTAGGAGATAACATACAATTTGATACTCATTTTTATAAACTGAAGAATAAAAACAAAACACGGGAAAGACAAACACCAGTTCAGGATGGAGCTACCTTGTGTGTAGAGACAAATAGGAGTGATACAGCAGGACCAAAAAAGGCACATGTAAGTTATCATCTTGGTTCTAGTTCCTTTTGGGTTTTTCTAAGTGGTACACTAATAAATGACATTATTTATTCCAGTTTTATCATAATCGACATGTAACATTATATACGTTTAAGGTATATAACATAATGATTTTGAGTCATGTAAATCTTGTGAAATGATTGCCACAATACGTCTGGTTAACATCCATCACATTACATAGTTAGGGTATTTTTCTTGTGATGAGAACTTTTAAGATCTGTTCTCTTAGTAACTTTCAAATATGTAACACAGCACTGTCAGCTATAGTCACCATGCTGAACGCTATCCCCTAGGGCTTACTCTGTTTCATAGCTGGAAGTTTATATCTCTGCCCACCTTCACCCATTTCTCCCCAGCCCCATTCCCTATCCCTGCTGACCTCCAATCTGTTCTTGGTTTCTATACATTTTCTTTTTTAAAATTACACATATAATTGAGATCATACAGTATTGGTCTCTTTCTTTCTGACTTAGCATAATGAATAGCAAAAGAACTATTTCACTTAGCATAATGCTACCAAGGCCTATCTATGCTGTCACAAAAGTCAGAATGCTCTTTCAATGGCTGAATAATATTTCACTATATTTATATATTAGGTATTATATATATCTTCTTTATCCACTGATGGACATTGAAGTTGTTTCCATGTCTTGGTTATTGTAAATAATGCTGCAATAAACATGAGAGTGTATATATCTTGTATATAAGAGAAATACAGGTTAGTATTTCTTTTCCTTAATGTAAGTTCTCAGGGTGGAATTTCTAGATCATATGCTAGTTCTCATTTCAATTGCTTAATTGTTGTCCTTCTCATTTTAACGGTTTTCCACAGTGGCTGCGCAAACTTACATTCCCACTGGCAAGGGTCCCTTTTCTCCACATTCTCACGAACACTTACCTCCGGTCTTTTTACGACAGCCATTCTCACAGGTGTGAGGTGACAGCTTGCTCTGGTTTTCATTCGCACTTCGTGGTTGTTAGTGATGCTGAGTACGTTTTCATGCGCCCGTTGGCCATTTGAATATCTTCTTTGGGAAAATGTCTGTCTAGGCCTCTGACAGTTTTAAAATTAGAATAATATCCTTTTTTCTTTTTGCTCTTAAGTTATATGAGTTCCGTACGTATTTTAGATATTAACCCCTTATCAGATATGTGGTTTGAAATATTTTCTCCCACTCCATAGGTTCCTTTTCACTTCATTGCTTACTTGTTTTGCTGTGCAGAAGCTTTTGAATGTAGTCCCACTTCCTGATGACATTATTAAGGGAAACCATCCAACAGAGAATAAATAAAAGAGGCCATTCATGGAGCAATGTTTAGAAATGTCACGAACCGGAAATGTGACTGATCCAATTCTGAGTAGCTGTGGTCCAATACAAAATATAAATTAAGAAAAATAGCAAATAAATCACCATTTAAAATGTAGCGGATTGAAATATTTTCATGAAGGGATGCAAGCGACAAGATCAAAGCGTGAGCTTTAACTTATTTGTCGGACGCGGCGTGACTACCTTATATGGCGTGAGGCAGGTTTTTGGTGAAGATGCAGGGAACAGGGGCCTAAGGCAAAAGTGCCGGGGACCTGACCCGCGCCCCTGGCCGAGTACCCCAGCGCGAGAGTTGTTCACAGGAACAGGACACTTGATCATGGGCACCCAGGTCAGAGGTCATCCCACTGGGCTGGTTAGAGACATCAGTCTATTCCCGATGCTTGGACACCCAAATTGTCTAACCAGGAGCACTTTTTCAATTATCAAACCTAACCTCAGGCCTCTGGGCCGATCAGCACTGAGCACTGTGTGGAACAGACGTGGCTCTGAGCGAGGCTGGGCCACGAAGGACAGGCCTCAGCCCCAGAGAGCTCGAGAGTGACTGACAGGCAGGTCTGCGGTCGCTTTCACTTCAGTTTACTACCAAGCCAGCAATTTTACATGTAGCATTCTCTTGCTTTTTATGGTTTTAGCACAGGTGCATGTATCCCTGAACAAAATCATTTTAATTGCTTATCTTTAAGCCAGACTTATTTATTTTGTTTTTTGTGTTTCTCCCCCTGCCGGATATATACTCTCCGAGGGCAGCAATTTTTGCCTCTTTTATACACGTGTACTTCTATATTTCTGGTGCCTTGGGCAGGGCCTGACACGCGCTAGGTACATACAGATACGTGTTCAGTCTGTGAATTAACTGATACGAGTGGTGGAACTGGTTTCCCCTCATTCCTCACAGAGGCTCAGCTGAAGAACTGTGTGAACTTCAGCATCTGTGGAGAAAGGCAGGTCTGCACTTCCGTTTCCTATTTTTTCCTGTGCCATCAAGCCCACAGCAGGCCTGGCTAGACTCACATCACTGTTCCCATAACGGAATCACACAGCACCCTCACAGTGACAGTTTACAGCACCTAAGCTCCCCTGTTCTAACATCTCTACATTTGGCCCCATCTTTATGTCTTTCCTAAGACAAAGGCAGGCCCTATTCTTGTATAAATGGTCCCCTGACATGCACAGGGCTATTGCCTAAGTCCTGTGACCTAGAAGCCCAGGAGCCTCTGATTAGAGGCCTCCCCAGACTGGCTGAGCAAGAAAGGAGGAGAAATGAGGAAACAAGCTCACTTGACCATGGTCTCCATGACCTTTAAGAACAGAAAACAAGATTACAGAGCTTAATTCATCTTGGGTCGCCTTCTTGCACTTGTCCCTTCCACAACCTGATGTCTCCCTACTTCCTCTGTTCTGCTGAGATCTTCTTTCTTGCCCTTGACCTCATAGAAGATGAAGGTCCTCAGTCAAATGATGGTCCTGCCCATTTCCCTCCCACAGCCCTCCTTCTGTCCTCGCTTTTTCCGGCGGCACCCTTTCGATGTCCAGAGACACTGAAGGCCAGTTCTGAGCTCATCAGAGAGTAAAGTCCCCTCCTAAATTTGCAAAAGGCATTCTTTCCTCCACCTCACAGTGTTTCCAGAACTGACATCTTACATACTTCAGTGGAATTTAGTTCAACAATATGTCACCCAGAGCTGAGAAATGAAAAGTAACTTCCACCCAGAAACATTCTTCTGAATAAGGATGCATAAGGATGTACAAAGATGAATTTTTAATCTCAGAAATAGTCATAGTTCCCTTTTCATGGTACCTTAACTTCCCACCCATTTCTTACAACCCAGAAGCCCAGAATAAAGACCTAATGAATCATGGAGTTGTTGTTTTTTTTGTTTTTTTTTTAATAGCTACTGAGGGAGTTAATAGAGATGAGGAGTATTTATAACACATCATCTTAAAACAGACAAATTCATTTGAACAAGTTAACTGTCCACTTGTGATAAAGGGTGCAGCTTGTTTTGGGGGTTAACAATTTCTTAAAAGACATCTATATTTTAAAAGATTTTCTAATTTATAGTTACATCTTTGTTTCCTCCTGTCTTGAGTGAAGTCACTAATCTATCTTTATAACTTCATCATCATTTTCCAAGCAACACACTGAGTAGCTATAAATAGACCATGAGGGAACATCAAACCCACAAGACCTGTAGGAAAATTGGATTAAACATTGGTCTATAATCACGGTCAAAATGTCCACAGTGAAATTAATTAAAGAGAACTATTTCTGTTGCTTTTGGCATTAATCCAGTGCTTAAATCCTGATGTCAGATGATGATTTACAGATTTTGTTCCTAAAGAAATTACATATTATGGACAGGGAGAAGTCCCATGCTTTCTAGTTTGCTTCTGAAAATGACTTGGTGTAACTTGCAACTCTTGTTGTAAGATGAGAATTCTAGGACAGAGTTCTCTCTTATCCTGGCTTTACTTTCCCTGCACACCTTTTATTCCAACACATGTTAGTCGTAAACAACTCACTTGACAATACAGGCTCTTCATTCTCTGAGTACTTCCAGTCTAACTATTTGGGCCAAAGTAATTTGCAGACCAAGTTATCTCAGAAGTAGATTACAGGGTTATAAAGTACAGCATAGGGAATAGTCAATAATATTGTAATAATTATGTATGCTGCCAGGTGGGTACTAGACTTAATAGGGTGATTACTTTGTAAGGTATATGAATGTCTGATCACTATGTTGTACACCTGAAACTAATATATTTTATGCCAATTGTAACTGAAAAATAAATTCCTAAAAAAGGAGATCACAAACGAAAACCCTCTGACGTCCTCCCTAGAAAAAGAATAGGAGTTGCTTGTTAGCAAGTCTTTAAACTTTGCATAATCATTCCTTGAATTTTGAAGAGTAGTTGTGCAGCAAATTGTTTTGATTTTTTATTTAAGTGCCATATCTATATTGAGTTCTTGGCTTTAACTTGTATTATGACTATTATTTTTTGTTCTTCTAAGACTGAATATTATTTATTTAATGTGATGAAGTTTGTGTTTAATCTATACTCTCTGAGATTAGGTTTTGCATGGATATTTTCAAGTTTATCTAAAAGAAGATGACTCAATGAACAAATTTTCCCTTCTATTTTAGTTAGCTAAACTTACCAGTAGCCAAAGAAAGCAAGTTGTTATGAGTTCAGAGCATAGTTCCTTACTTTGTATTTGAAAACAGAAAAGAGAAAAAAAGCATTTTGTCATATCAAAAATAGAGCTTAGATAGTCAAGTTCTTGATAGGGCCTTTTAAGTTCAAACAGGTAAATATGGGAATTATCCAAGGTGCGTAGTGACTGGGGAGTGTGGATTTGAAATCAGAAGAGCTAGGCAATATAAATTAGGTTAGTAAAGTCATTATCTAACACTACATGATAGAAACAAGCAATTAAATGCATTATATCGAAACTAAATGTAATAAATACTCAAACCTCGTCACTTTCTACTTATTCTAATATATTTTCCTATTTTTATGCTCTTGAGGTGATTTCCATATAACATATCTGTGTGATAGAAATAGTGTACATGTCTTCCCAGTTCCACACGCCATGATATAAGGTCGTTAGCTTGAAATTGGCATTGCTGGAGTATTTACACCACAGAATTCGGCAAATGGTACAGATCAGGGCTTTTCTCCCCAACCTCCAGTTATTTCAAATATTTACTGGCCCACTAGGACCTATTCAAAGCATAAGTAGATCAGAAGGGCCAATTCTGGAGAGCTGATTGCTCTAGACATGTTTTATTTTTCCCATTTGGTACCCTTTTGCCTTTCTTTTTATATCATCATTTATTACATTGTGGAATTATCTCTTTCTTATTCTATGTAGTTGGGCCAAGGAGGGGGGCGGCACTAAAGACCCCGGCTTTCCCTGACCTCAGCAGTGGACTGGTTCATGGCTTCCGTTTGGTCAATCGGAGCACGCCACAGCGTTCAAGCGTGAACATACATGGGTAAGTTAAACTGGGACAGATTCCTCCTTAAAATGTAATCAGTGAACACTGGCAGGAATTAGGAGCAGCAAACGTAGGCTTGAGGCTACCGTTGGCCATCTTCCCTACATGTGATGATACGTAGGAGGAACCAGGGCCCTGACAACATTATTTGACATTTTCTAGAAGCCAGATGCCCCTTGAACTTCCCAGTTACCTGAGCCAATATATTCCCTTTCTTGCATGAGCAATAATCGTTTTTCCATCTTGAGTAACTCTGGTAAAATGCCTTATAAGATGAAATATTCATATGGAGAGCACTGTTGGCTCTTCTTGGGTTATAGTGACAGGTATGTATAGGGGAGGCTGTAATTTGATCTATATTGTGACTAGATCTGTAGACCAACAAGATGTTCTTTAAAAGATGTCTTATTGCATCTATCAAACAGAATTTTGTGTAAATTTGTGGGTCTGTATTTAAAAGACTAAATGATATATTTGCTTGGTACTTTGAAGTTTATAAAAGATAAAGACAATGCAGTGCCTATCATTACACTCCCATGACTTACGACAGCATCGTGCAACTGTAGTAAGAAATCACTCAGGAACTTTCTGTTGAGAAAAGGGTTGTCTTCTAAAGAAAAGGGTTGTACCATGGCATGATTCAGCAGTTCTTTGCAATACCCCACAGCTTTTGTTGTGAACAAGGAAATTGGACAATGCTGTTTGAAGTGAGGTAAAGCAAGCAAATTCAATGAATAAATAAATTCTAGTTCATCAGTATGCTGCTTGACCTTGAGTGTTGAAGTCGTTTCTGTATAAACCAGATTCCTCACTTTTAAGTTTCTGGGGCTCAAGGGAACCAAACAAGGAAATCCTATGCTGCTTTATAACAAGCTTAAAAAAAAAAGTTACCACATTGACTATTTGCAAAGTAATTTAAAGCTAAAACTAAGATTTCAAAGTTTTAAAAATATTTTTTTAATATTTCTCATATCCACCCACAGCAACACCCCAATGAGAATGCTTCTGTCAAAAGAAGAGCCGTGTCCTCAGCCCACTGGAATCTATGGAGGGAACATTTGCTTCCCTCTTTCACACTTCCATAGAGACTGAGGGGCAGTGTGGGGGTGAATGCATCTACATCTTTCCCCTGTCCCTTTAGTCATCCTTTTTCACTGGAATAAAAACAGATCTATCTGGAAAGATAATTTGATCTATATGCACCTGATACATACTTACCAACGTGGCCAGGATGGGGATGAGGCCCAGCACTGAAAGGCTGACAGCACACCAGCCTCTGTTTTCACTGGCCCTCTCTGTTCTGCCACACATGGACTTATTAAACAGCCATGATTCTGTATGGCTGGGCAGGGGAACAGGTGTGCTCTGCAGAAGCAGCTGTCCCTATAGGCAAGGAAGAAGGCCCGGGCTGGGGAAAAGAAGAAATCCCAGCCTCCACGTAAGCCTGAGCACCCCCATCTAATATAGTTTTTCGGGGGCTGTTAAGCCAGTAAGACTGAAACTGAACTGCAAAGTGCATTCGACTTCCTTTGCCTGTGTTTCATTGGTAAAGAGCCCAGAAGTAATTGTCAGTGAGTGATCAGCATCTCAAGTCCCAGCACAGGGTATTTTGGCAAGGAAAACTTATACTTAGAGGAAGTAACAACTGGAAGGCAAAGAATCACATAGGGAGCCCAGCATTTTGGAGTGGCTCCTGGAGCTGGTGCCCTTGAGGTTGTGTGGCTAATTGGTACAGTCCCCCAACCTATCGTGCTTGTGTATTAATTATACCTTTGCCTGGTAACTTAAGACACAGGGCCTAGTTTGCTTTTAAAAAGAAGAGGATTCACTTTGGTATCAAGATAGGTTTTCTACAACCCAAAACTGGGTGAGAAGAAATGTTCTTGTGCGTAGAGAGATCCATTTCTGCATTTGAGAGGGGCTCTTTCTGGAAGCTTAGTCCAGAGGGGTGGCTTCGCTTTTTTAACAACCTCAGAGAACAAAGCCCCCAGTAAATCTTGGCAAGGCTTGCCTCAGAGACATCAGAACCTCTGAAGATAGCCATAAGTAGAAAACAATTCATGATACAATTCGTTTTAAAACTAACTTGTCAACCAGGAACTCAGTCATAAAACAGTGGCATCTATCAGTATATGGGCAGAAGATAATGTGGTGGTGTTGTAGTTGCCGGGACTGCTGTTTGGGACTTTTGCTTTCCAATGTCAAGACCAAGTTTTGTCCTGCTTTATTTTACTTCGTCCTTGGCACTACAACCAAGGATGAAGATAAAATTTTTAAGGGAGTAAGTAGGCTAAAATGGCTTGACCAGAGGCATCCAGAGTCATTTCTACCATGTTGCTTCAATTTGACTCTGAATTATGTAAAACCTGAACATTATTGTAAAATTCTTAGAGTTAAGAAAAGTATATGTTATCAATAAATAGATAAAGAAGAATAGGACCTTCGTGGCAGAGGGGCCTATACCAACTCTTCAAGTTGAAGCAGTAAAAAATCCCAGTGCACCCATTGCATCCCAAATGCCAAAGGGAACATTTTGAAACCCTGTGCTGGGCAACTCTATCTCTAGGAAGTGATTTTGTTCGGACTCAAGGAGAAAGAAGATCAATGTAAAAAGCAGGTTGAATGTTAAACAGAATCAAAGAGAAAAATGAGAAGAAAATTACACTTTCCTTAGGTGAAAAGTTGGAAAGTCCCACCAGGCTATCAAGATAGGAGAGGAAGAAGGAGCAGAATACCCATTTCCTTCCTTCCTAAGGACACCGTGAGAGGTTGACAATACCAAAGACATCTGCAGGTCAGCCCATGGGTGGAACTACTTCAGCTCAGCTATTTGTTACAGTAATCATGCCCACCTTGTTTTTGGCAATTAGGTGCATTTGAAGAGCAGATTTTGAATGCTGTTACCTCAATCACTTAAAAAAAAAAAGCCATCTGCCATGGCAGGCTCCATCCAGGTGTGTTTACTGCATGCGGCCAGATAGCAAAGACACACCCCATGCCTGGATCCAGACATGAAGGAGGGAGGAGAAATCTGCTATACCTGAATGAGGGAGCGAAAGAAAACAAATGGGCAGAGCCTGAATCTTGCTCCTGGGCCCAGTTGCCCTCCCACCAGCAGCCTGAACTTGCCCTCAATAGATGTCAAGTTCTAGCCAAAGTGCCATCTCCTTCTCCTTTAGGGAAGGGAGCGTGAGAGGATGGAGAGAAGCAAAACTTCCAGTCTTAGCACTTACCCTGGTGTGAGAGGGACATATCCCTTTTTCTGTGGAAACCAGACTCCTAGTAAGAGTCTCAATGAAAGAGTAGGATGTGGATTAGCTGAAATGACAGGGGTCAAGTGTTTAATGTGGAGAAAGCAGTAGGCAAGGGCACGAGGGCAGGAGACAGTGGCAGATCCAGGCAGGTCCTGGTCCTGCCAAGTGGCCTGTATTTTTTGAGGGCTCTCATCCCAGGAGGGAACTAGACGACAGATGGGAACCAAAGCCATGCAAATGTGGAAGTCAAGTGTCAGAAAGGGAAGTGTCAAATGTCACATGGATACAGGGGGTTGCTACCAGAACTTAGGTTATGTAGTTCAACAGAAGTCATTTCAAAGCAATCCTTAGTCCACAGTAGAAATTTCCTAAAAAGTCTCCAACCCTTATTGGCTGAATGGAAAGTCTCCAACCATTCTCCCAACCTCCTAAAAGTGTGGCGCCTTAGGCAAGTCTGCCCTGAAGCTGGCATTGTGCGATAACATTCATTTAGGGAACAACGGGTCTCCAATCGTTCTCTACAAAGCAATAGTGTTTCTGCAGGAACATGGTGTTAAAAATCAACTAAGGCTTTAATTAACATTTCATTTTTATACTTCTCAGGAAGAAAAAAAAATGCAGGAAACAAATTTCCTGGTACCAAGTGGCAAATTCCAGTTCCGTTCAAGAAGCTGAAAGAACAGGACCCCTGCTTTCTGTTTGATGCCAAACCAAGTGCGAGCTCTGCGTTGAAAGGGTAGCTAAGAACAAAACAAGCACAGCAAATGATAGTCCTGGCAGGAAAGAAAGCAGCCGAACTCTTTCCAAAAGTCATTGCACTAAATGCTATATCCTACTGAAGGCGGTAACCACAATTTCGTCTTTCTACGTTGTAAGAGTGGATGGAATTGGAAATTGTTTGGAAGTCAGCAGGGACGACTTCCACCAAGAGCCCAGTCAAATGGCGCTTCCATGGTGTTCTTTCTCATACCAGGTAGAGGAAATCTCTGGGAAAGCAAGGTACTTACAGGGAGCTCCCTGTGATGGGCCACGTTCAGGCAAAGACTTGCCGAGGAGGATGTGGAAAAGGTTCTTGTTTGAGGGGAGAAAGTGGGGTGTAGAAGTGGTGGTGGGTGGGGGAGCTGAGAAGTTGTGTTTTTAAAATATTTAGATCAAAATAGGTATGCAGCTTTGCAATATCCATCAGAAACACCCAAAATAATGGCACCTGCTCTTCATTATGAAATGCTTTAGAATGACTAATAAAATGGAAGTTAACTATCTTCCCTTTGACATATTTTTAAAGCCTTCGGTAATGAAAAAAACTGGCTCTTTGTCAATTTCCCATGATTAAAGGAAAATTTATAAAGCTATTAGCACAGGAATTGTGACATCTAAGCCACCAAGCATTAACGACATGTAAAAATGACATCGAGTTTTGAGATTTAACTTTGAATGTGTGCTCAATCTTCCTAAAATGTGCTCTAATGATAAGCCATCCTGAAATGCTGATCATATCTCTGTGAAGAAGAGTATAGGAATACACAACAATTGTGTAAACTTAGGTATTTTAAGAGAAAAAAGAAATTGACTATTGAGGGAAAGAAGTTGAGGGTTGGGATGAGAATCCAGAAAGAAATATCTACAACTAAAACAAAAGGTGAGAAATAAAATACTTTCTGGAAAAAACTTATGGCCATGATACCTAGGATTATTCTTTGAAGCCATTGTCTTTGTTTTCTATTTCTATTTTATTACATAGCTCCATATGCCCTCATTATATATCATAAACTTATTTAATGGTTTATTCTAATATTTTATTTCTTTCTTCAGGAGAGACCATTTTGGGGGAAAAATTTTAAATAAAATATCTGCATATATGCAAATGATATAGTTGGTGTTTTCACATTCTTCATGAAGGTCATAAGAACAGCCTTTGGGGTGGTAAACTTCAGTCATCTTTGTTCCTTGTATCTCAAGAGTCTAAATAGTGCCTGGTACGTAGTAGGTGCTTGTCTTAATCTGCAGTCCCCAGAAAACAGAGTGTGAGACAAAGGCTTTAAATTCAACCGCTTTGCTCATGAAGGCAATCCCAGAACAGCAAAAGTGAGGGAAAGGGGTTCTGAGAGCAGATGCCTGCTTGACCTCATGACACCATACTCTGCTAAGCAGAGAAACTGTGTCTCCAAACAATCCTCTAGGAGAAGAAGAGAGAACTCATCCGCCAGCCCCCATCTCCCACTGGTCTCCCTGTGTTTGAGTCGTGCGTGCGTAGGCGTTGCTCAGGGACCTCAGAGTCCCACAGCTCGTGGTCAACATAAAAACCGTGAGCAGCTCCCTGTGGGCCAGGTGCACCCAGTGGAAGCTAATAAGAGCTCGCACGGAGACAGGGAGGAAGAGAGGATCGGAGGCAGCACACAAGAGGAGCCTGATGGAACACTCCATAAATGTTTGCTGAAAGGGTGTAGTTTTATTATAATCGTCTCAGTATTGATTGAAGAGTGAAAAATTCAGCAGTAATTCATCAGCAGAATCATGTGTAGTGAAGAAAAGACAGGTTCTGCTTTGAAAGAGCTTGTTTCATGGAAGAATTTTAATACTGGATGAGTTTAAAGACATTCTCCCAACTTTCTAGTGTAACTAGAATGAATTCACTGGTGACCCGCAGCACAGTAACAGAGAATCACATATGATTCACTTGTCCCTCAATGGGACTAAAGAAAATAGTCTATAACAGCATGGAGCAAATCATACCCTTCCACAAGCATCGTCAGCAACAAGCACCTCCGAAGTTCCTCATGTGCATCTTCAAATTTGCCAGTCCCTCTCACCTCCAAGACTTCTCATGTACTGATCCCATCATCCCGTTGTTACTACTACTTCAAAGCTTAAACCGAGAAATCACTGCTACCTAATCACATTCTCTGTCTCTCTCTGGCTCTCTTTCTCCCTCCCCCTCCTTTCCTTCCTCGCCCCTTCTTTCCCCCTTCCCCTTCTCTTTCCTCCCCTCCATCCCTGCCACTAATTTGTGCTAGGTACTGCTTTCCTGTTACTGAATTTCACTGTGGTGGTTGCATCTATCAAATCCTACTGTAACCGTGACCGTCTCTTTCCCCTACTAGATTGTCAGCTCTTCCAGTGCTGGGGCTGACACGTTTATCTTCCTAGGACCTGACACATAGCCAGCATCCAACAAATTTCATCTGAATGAAAGAATGAATAAGTTGCTATTTGAATGGTAGAAAAGTTTGCAAAGGATTTTGGGAAGACAGGGTAACTGATGGTTATAGTGGGCTGAGACAGGGGAATCTTGGAGGGGCCGGATGCAGAAGGAAGATGAGGTTTATAAAGTTAATTTACTGTAAAGCAATGGCTTCTCCAGCTTGGCTAGAGCAGAAAGATCTAGAGTAGGTCGTAGGGAACAAAACTGGAGAGGAAAGTCAGAGTCAGATTGCAGAGAGCGCCAAATGCCAGGCTAAGCACCCTTACCTTTGTCCTCTCTATTTTAGGTTCTCAAAATATTTTGAGCAGCAGGCAACGTAACCAAGTGGAGTATAAAAACAGCTGGGAGACGTATGAAAGAGTAATTGGAAGAGAGAAACCAATTACACATAAAAGAAAAAAGCAATTCTCCTGTCAAACTATGAGCCAAGGATATAACCGAGTTTAGATTTGGAAAAAACAATTTGGAAGGGCTTTAAAGATTATTTACAAATTCAGCGATTTCCTATCACTACCTTAGAGTTAACATTCCCCATAATGGGACCTGAACCACACATGCTAATCCCTTCCCCTCCTGCCAGACTGAATTCTTAGCTGTATCACACCTGACGCCCATGCCTCATCTCTGGGGACGCCTTAGTTCCTGGAACACTCACCCTTTCACTCACTTCTTCCTGCCACAATCTGACCTGCCCTTCAACTCTCTTCAAATGCTACCTCATCCGTGAGAGAAGGTGAATGTAAGAAGGTCATTCCCAGGTGAAGCCTGTTGCTACCCTTGAGCCTTCTGAAGACAAACTCTCCCCAACTTGGGTGTCTTCTCATAGGTATAGCAGTGAAATCTAATGATATAGCTCTTGGATTTCATATATGGAGAAAGAATAAAGTGTGATGTAAATGACACCCTGGATTTTAGTCTATTTGTGTGTCCTTGAGTTTTACACAAACTTAGTTTCCTCATATGCAAAATAAAGGGGTTGGACAATGTCTTCTCTAGGGTGCCTCACAGCTAGAACACTCCATGTGACTAACAGTGTACTTTGTAGTGTAGTGCGGGGGGTGGGGAGACATGCTGGGGACTAAGGTGTGGCTCCTTCAGTGACTGGCACTGAGGAGGCGCCCAATAAATTTTTCCTGACAAATGGACTAACCTCAAGGCCCGCTCCCGTCGCTCGGGTGCCTGTAGTTGCCTCTCTTTGCAGCTGGCTGGGTGCGGTGTCCAGGGACAGAGCTGACTGCTACTGGGGCAGTGACTGCAGCCTTCCCTCGCTTTATGGAGATATAATTGACGCATAACATTCTGTAATCTTAGGATGTATGCAGGCATTTGATAGGTGTGTATATTGTGAAATGATCACTACAATAAAGCTAGTTACAGCCATCACCTCACATAGATATCTTTTGCATGTGTGGTGAGAACATTTAAGATCTACTCCGTTAGCAATTTCCAAATATACAATATACTGTGTGGTTAACTATAGTCCCCCTGGTGTAGGGACAAAATGCTAAAGCAGAGCTTCTCGAACTCGGATATGCATATGAATCCCCTGGGGGATCCTGTTAAAATGCTGATTCTGGTTTAGTAAATGTGATCTGGAGACGGGGGCGGGGCTGAGATTGGGCAGTTCTAACGAGATCCCGGTGGTGAGGATGTAGGTGGTTCCCAGGCCATACCTTGAGCAGCAAATACTTAAAGCGTAGGAATAAGTTGTCTGGTCTAGATTTGTGATTTTCAAACTAGGGCTCGCTGTCAGATATGGGCACGGAGGGCTGACAGCTAACTTTATGGGACAGATAAAGTATAATCCCAGACTTTAGTTTTTATATTCGAATAAGTGCTGCTTAGTGGTGGGGGTTCCCACTGGGAGATTTGGCTATTTTCCAGTGATCAGCAAATTATATAAAGTGCATTCATTTATTCAGCAACCACTAGTGTCCCGTGCCTGTGTGCCAAGCAAAGAT
The DNA here is from genome assembly GCA_004026545.1 of Mormoops blainvillei. NCBI lineage: Eukaryota > Metazoa > Chordata > Mammalia > Chiroptera > Mormoopidae > Mormoops > Mormoops blainvillei. The sequence continues at coordinate 22,576 of PVJD01001833.1, forward strand.
CCAGGTACTAGGAGCACATCTGAACCAAACCAGTAAACAAATAAAAACGCCCTCCTTTCATGGAGCTTCCATTTTAATAAGAAAATATAATAAAGCAATTCATACACATGGTCGGAATTCCTATACTTTAAGAAAACATACTTTTTATTGTATATCAGTATTTTCTTAAGCTAGTTATTGTTGTTTTCAATGCTGCTATTCCCACCTTCTATTGTAAATCGGTATTAGTTTAGCAGTAATTATCAACTTAATTGTGGCCCGGTTTGTGAATCCAGTGGTGAGTAGTTACATGTGTTTACGGTGGTGGTATCTTAGGACTACATATACATTTTCATTAGCTAGACTCTCCAAGATTCCATTATGAACCATTAATATCCCATTTCCAACAGTCAGGTTGGTGTAACTAGAACTGATTAACTGGTGACCTGCAGCAAAAGTCACAGATAATAAACCTGTCCATTAACTGGACTTGAGAAAACCTGTTCATTACATACAGCATGGAGCAAGTCCTACATTTTCGTGAGCATCATCAGCAAAACTCCTAATGCACATTTACCTAATCTCTTGTCAAATTCTGCATTTCCAGTGACATTTAATTGTGATCACCAATTCCTTTTTTCACAAAAGGAAGAAATGGGGAAGGTAAATGTGTCATAATTCTGCCTGTTCAGTAAATCCTTATAAGACTGAGGTTGAAATTGATGAGGATTTCTGCCGTAATCAAACTTTTCTACCATCTGGAGTTTTACAGTTATCATTACAGCGAGCACCGTGGCTTTTCTGTCTGGCCGGAGATTGCCTTAGCCATGTGCCTCCTGAGCTTCTGCCCCTCTGCTCTCTTATCGTCAGGGGAGCTATTACGAGTTTAATTTTCTCCTTGCATACGAGTGCAGGGTTTTTTCCAAATTTGGACATTTTAAGATGTTGGATGTTTCTCCCACTTTGGCCTCTGTCCAAGTAGGCATGTGATAGATGTCCTAGTAGTAGTTTGGGGGTCAGACTGACAAGTGGCACCTCACTTTTTTCACTTTGAAAATACATTATCTCTTTTTAAAATATTCTACTATAAGCACATACTGTTTTCATAAATTTAAAAGTGTTTTTAAAATAAAATGTAGATTTGTTGAGGATGACTCTGTTATAAAATGGAGTATTAAAATTTTTTTAAATATTCACTTTTTTAGCTAAAGGAGGCGACAGTAAATCATTTTTATTTTTAGATTTCAGAAAGTTAAGTACCTGTTACCCTGGGAACAGGGTATAACTGGGCCTTTTTACTTTCTGTGACTTAGACAAGGTCCCCTCTCTTCTCAGAGCTTTGACAAGTGTCATGATAATTTGTATACTTCTGGAAGGGAAAGTCTAACTTCAAACCCCTTTCCTAAAATCCCGTGGTATTTTCTAACTGATAGACTGTGGAACAGACCAAGGTGCTAATCAGGGAGGGCACCACGAACCTCACCTGGGGAATTTACCTGCTGTGCCAGCCAGGGAAAATGGTCCTTGGTTCTGTCTCAACTCAGGGCCCATAGGTCTGTGAGGGAGCAAGGGTCTGGCTGAGCATGTGGCTTTGGCTGCAAGCACCTCCAAGCCTAGCCAACCTGCCAGTGCCCTGCTGGAGACAAGGCAGAGCTCACCAAGCCGGAATTGAATTAGCCCCCACATTTCTAGACTAATCCAACGGGGGAGGAAAGCACAAAAGTAAGATGGTGTACTTTAGCCATGAATAGGGAAAATACAACCGTATTTGTTCCCTAAGCTGGTGAAATGAGTTTACTTGCACTTCTCCTTTGTTTGCTGTGGGCAAGGTGAGGTGGCAATATTCCCGCAGCCACATTCTATGCAGATTAAGAGCCTGGATGTTTGTTGATAACGGTCTGAAAGAAGCTGGAGCAGCAAGTTTTAGCTCCGTGCTGACTGCACTACGCATTACAGCTGTGAGTTTGAAAGGCCTGTTGCCCCGACAAAAAGACCAAAAAGACGCAGGAGAGCTCTGGGCAACACAGCAAGTGAAGACAAAGGAATGTGGATTAGGAAAAGTCTTGATGCCTCTTAGTGTCACAGACCCCCTGATCTGAGAGTAGTACAAGCCCTATCTGTGAGGGTGGGCTGGGCGGAAGTTCGGGCGTTCGCTCCCAGGACCTTTGTGGAGGCAGGAGGGGACCTGCAGCTCCTGCTTTTGCAAAAGCTCTTCCTCCAGAGAGAAGGGGAAGATTCCGCTTGCCCTTCGGAGCCTTCCCAGGCCAGGCGCTGCAACGTCTGACAGGGCACCGTCGGCCTTCATTCCTTTGAAACGTGCCTCCCAAGGTGCTATTTAAAACACTGGAATGAAAACCCATGAAAGAGCGCGAAAGCCAGAGGAGAAGAAGGTGGGTCAGGGAGCAAGGAGCCAAAGTACGCCTTGACCTCCATTTTGCTTCAGGGCTAGCATTTGGCTGTGTGAGTTTCCTGGGGCCACCATAACAAAGCACCACTAACTGAGTAGCTGCAAACAATGGAAATGAATTCTCTCACAGTTCTAAAGGCTATAAGCCCCAAACCCAGGGGTCAACAGAGCCATGCTGTCTTGCAAGGTTCTAGGGAAGACTCCTTCCTTGCCTCTCGCTTGCCTCTAGAGGTCACCAGCAAGCCTTGCTCCTCCCCGCCTTGGAGACGCAGCACCTCAGCCTCCGCGCTGTTTTACAGGAGGTTCCTTCTCGGTGTCTGTTCCTGTTTTCTCACTTTATCAGGACACTAGTCACTGATTAGGGCCCACTCCAATCCTGTATGACCTCGTCTTAACTAATTACATCTGCAAAGACCCTACTTCCAAATAAGCTGTGAGGCTCTGGGTGGACATGACTTTGGGAAGAACGCTATTCAGCCTAGTACATTGGCTATACCATCTTTCAGCTCTATTTGGTACTCTTCGTCGTCTAAATATGAAAAATCATCAAGTTAAAAAGAGGGTTTTTTGTAGTCTGGATTAGTCAAGAGTAGACAGAATTTTAAAATTTACTCTAAAAATGTGCCTTTTCACTTGATGAGTTCATTCAAGGTCAAAGATGGTCTTGCATGACGGTGGAACCCACTGACGTATCTTGTGTGTATAGTGTTGCTAGTGTTGCTGACACCTTTCTGCAGGCTCCTGTGGGAACACCCTCTCTAAACATCTCGACTGGTACAGAGGAAGAATCCAGAAGAAATAACAATCACTAGTTAACACGCTGATAGAAAGTATCACTCCATCCAAATACAGAGCACCTTCACACACTCTTTGCCTAAGCATCAGCTATATAAGCTGAAATCCAGTTGATAATAAGGAGAGAAAACTGAAGGAGGTGTGCTTCCAAAAACTAGAAAATGAAAACCAAGTAAAGATATATTTTCTAAATAAACATTTTATAATGTGACATATTTATGGCTGTATGTTACAAGCCTATTCCTGTCTGTTTTAGTCCTTCGGTGCTTTATCTAAGGGAGCCCAGTGAGGAAAAAACACATTGTCTGGATCAAGTTCAGGAAGAATTTATAAAAATCACCTATACCCATAAGCCTTAGGAATTTCTGAAGTGATACAAATGCCCTATAATCTAAAGAAAGACAAGAGCACAAAAAATTTGTAGGGAAATTTGGAATAAGCAAAAACGGCTACTGAGTATCTTCAACAGAAAACTATGCATCATTTCAGCAGTCTCCCAGGTCCTCCGACTGAGGCCGGACAATTAGGGCTGTTTTGTAACTCTTGACATCTTGGAGCTCCAAGAGTTATAAAGCATTGCAGCTATTTTGTAACTCTTGTAAGGTATAGATAACTAATAATAAGGCAAAGTAATTGTCTATTGAAAATTCTCATCTATCAATGTGCAATAAATTCTGACTAGGAGAGGCTCAATTGACTTCCCTTCCCCTGGATGAAAAAGTATTTTGCGACAACTTGCAAATTCATTTCAATATTACTCATTTATAAATGTGTTTTGTTCTCTGGATTCTCTTTTGAATCAGTTGTAATAGCTTTTCCAGTTCCCTCATTTAATTAATGAGTTAAATAAAATCTTTGACACATGTTCATTTTACATTCATGAGTCATGCTTTTTTTTGAAAATTATCCTTTAGCAGATTTATAAAACAAAATGCTCCACCGTTTTCACACTGAAAAAAAGCCTTCAATTTTTCCTGAAAAGTGAATCTTGCCTTTAGATTAAATTTAAGTGAATTTATATATTTCTGGAATAGCACTCTAGTATTAAAGCATTAATCCCTGCATAGATGGACTGATAGTTTAAGGTTATTATATGCACTGTTTTTCCATAGAGTCCTCATTTTTAATTACTTCTGCCTGAAAAATTTTCAGGCAGCTCTGCTCCACAGTTAAGGAAAAACTGGGATATAGTTATATAAAATGTGGATTCATTTGGTTTGCTTTGTAAATTACCACATCAAACCTGAGAGTGACAGCAATGTAATTCTAAAAATAATTTATCATTTGATGACAATGCAATAGCTATTCCTCTTGAATAATAAGTTCACAATTTACATGTCACAGTGAAAGTGAAGGAGCAGGAAAAGGGAATGTGCCCTTCAGTCCAATCTTTTACATGGGGTGCGGACAGGGACCCACCTGGGCTAAAACTCTAGCTGCAGGTAACCTCCTCACTCCCACACACTCAGGCCCCAGGCAGAGCATGTCTCTGGTATATGTTAGCTGTCAACTTATGTCAACCCATTATGACCACCTCAGCAGCCGGGATTCTCTAAATCAGTCCCTCCTGTCAATAGAAGATTTTGAATAATTCTTTCAGACTGAAAGAATTATAACTTTCAACATTGCTTTTCCCAGGAGGAGCTTTATTTTAAAAGAGGATTGCAACCCACACATATGGAGTCAACTGATCTTTGACAAAGAGCAAAGGCAGTTTAATGGGGGAAAGATATTTCTTTCAACAAATGGTGCTTGAACAAAGGAACACCCATGTACCAAAAAAAAAAAAAAAATCTAGATACAGATCCTGAAGCTTTCACACAAATTAACTTACAATGGATCATAGACCTAAATATAAAATACAACACTATGAAACTCTTAGAAGATAACATAGTAGAAAATCTATGTGCCTTGGATTTGGTGATGAGTTTTTAGATACTCTATCAAAAGCATAATCCATCAAAGAAAAGATTGAAAAGTTGGACTTCATTGTAATTAAAAACTTCCATTTTGAGAAAGACACAATTAAAAGAATGAATAAATAAGCCATAGAATGGGGGAAAATATTAGCAAAACACTTATGATGAAAAACTTATATCTAAAATATACAAAGAACTATTAAAACTCAATAATAAGAAACCAAGCAGCTCAACTAAAAAATAGGCAAAAGATCTGACTACCTCACCAAAGAAGATACACAGCAAATAAGCATAAGACACTCATCCCATATCATTAGGAAAATGCAATTTAAAACAATAATGAGATGCCACTCCACACCTATTAAAATGGTTAAGATCCAAAACAATGACGACACCAAGTGCTGACAAGGATGTGGAGCAGAAGGAAGGCTCATTCATTGCTGGTGGGGATGCAAAATGGTACAACTACTTAGAAAGACTGTTTGGCAGTATTTTGTAAAACCAAACATGGTTTTATCACATAATCCAGCAATCACTCTCCTATGTATTTACCCAAAGGAGTTGAAAACTCATGTCAGCACAAAAACAGCAGATGAATTTTTAGAGCAGCTTTATTCATAATTGCCAAAACCTGAAAACAGCCAAGTGGCCTTCAGTGAGCAAATGGATAAACTGCATGGAATGATGTGGAGGAATCTCACATGCATACTGATTGCTAAGAGACAGAAGCTAATCTGAAGTGGTGGTTATATACTGTATGATTCCAACTATAAGACATTTTGGAAAAGGTAATATTACAGAGACGGTAAAAAAAAGATCAGCAGTTGCCAGGGGTTTGGGAGGACAGAGGTATAGGTAGAGCACAGAGAATTTTCAGGACAAACTATGTTGCATTCTGTACAATAATACTGCAAACATGGGAACGTGACAAAAACCCAGAGAACTGTTCAAATGAAGATGAACCCTAATATGAACTATGGACATTAGTTAATGATAATGTGTCAATATTACTTTATCAATTATAAGAAATGTACCACACTAATGCAAGATGCTAGCAGGGGAAACTGTATACAGAGGCAGAATGATCATAGGTCTATTTTCCATGCCATTTTTCTGTAAACCTATAAGTGCTGTAAAAAAAACAAAGTCTATTAAACAAGAATTGCAGGGTGAGGAAACTGTTCAACATAAAAGTGTGACTCACTAGTTGAGTAATATTGGTAGATGTTTTGGAATAATTCCCCCAACACCTACCTCTTCACTCACATCAGAGAAGGGAGCATTCGTCGGGTCAGGTCAGTCATGTGGTCTTCCTGAGTACTGCTACGGAGGGGTTTTGCTTATTCTTTCTTCCCCAGGCCCATGCTTCCTCTCCACTCCTGCCCCAGACTCGCTGATGGGTAACTACTAGAGTCTTAACATCATTACACATTTCTGCACTCTTTGCCGTTCACACATAAAAGGTAATCAGCTGACCTTAAAATAGAGGGATTATCCAGGATTATCAAAGTGGGGCCAAGGTAATCCCAGGGGCTCTTATAAGAAGAGAGAAGCTAAGAGATGGCTGCGTGAGAAGGACCGGGCCTTGCATTGCTGGCTCTGAAGAGAGAAGGATGGGATCGCCAGCCAAGGAAAGTAATAAGTAACCTCTAGTTGCCGAGAAACAGACTTTCCCATAGAACACCCAGAAAGGACGGCAGCCCTGCCAACACCTCGATTTTAGCCCAGTGAGACCATTTTGAACTTCTGACCTCCACAATTCCAAGATAAAAAATTGTGTTGTATGCTAGTAAGTTGTGCTAATTTGTTACAGAGGCAATTGGAAACTAATATGGATGGAGATACGGGGAAGAAATCACCAGCAAAGATGCTTGGAATGAAGGTATAATTTATAGGAAGCCCAATTAGGAAGCAGATTTGGGAAGAAGGAGTTTGATTGCAGGCACAAAACATGAGAAAGTCTAGTGCAACGATTTTCTAGTGCAACTGGTGTGCCTCAAGAATTTTAAAACATGCAATACCTGACTATTTAGTCAGGGCCACTGACCTCTTTTCCCTTAGATTGTGAAATTTAAAAAATGACAACAGCCAGCACAATAGTCTCCAGTATGAACTAATCAAAATTATACCTATTTTTTTTTGTCAGATCAGCAATAGTATGTTTTTTGGTGTGCCGTGGGATTTTAGTAATGAGTTTCTGTGTGCCGTGAGATGAAAACAGGTAAAAATCACTGGATTAGTGAGCGGTTCAGAGTCAGGCTTGGGAGTCAAGAAGGTTCCTATTATAGCTCTGACTCTGACAAGCTGCTGCGACTTGGTCAAAACATTCTCTCTCTCTGTGCCTCATCTCCGCCTGGATTGGGGATAATAACAGCTCCCACTTCATAGAGTATTATATAAAGATAATTTAGGCAAGGTCCTTGTACTTGGTTGCCATGTGCTCAAATGTAGGATGACGATGATGACATAGGAGACACACTCACTTCCTGTGCACTGTTCTTAAGTCATCCACGGGCCATTACACAACCTTAACCATTGTTTTCTGACTAATCAGTGTAGGAATAAAAAATGCAAATTACCTTGCTTTCTCTTTAGAAGGGATGCCAGCTATACTATTTGTTATTTTCCAAACTTGGACATAAATATGTATTCATTTCTTAAGTTGATATTGTGTTCCTCTTTTAAACCAGACCTTGGATTTGCACCTACAAAACCTACACAGCTGGCCTAAGGCCTGACATTGCTATGCACTTGGAGCTCTGGGGTTGGGAAGTAACTATGTTCAGACCTGCAGCCCAGACCCACAGAAGGGCAGAAGGTAGTAGTCGCAGTGAAGGTTAACAAGAAAAAATCCAAGAGATGGAAGAAAATGGAACTTGCATAAGTTCCCTCTTCCACTAAAAGCTCCACACCCTCCTAGGGCGATCTATGCTTTAAAAAGCACATTTCTCCTTACTAATAGAGTTTTTCCTTCCTGGGTCTAAGGACAGATATTTGCACATTGCTGGAGGACAGTACATCCTAGTTGCCTTCTCTAAGAGAGCTCAAAGTCTGGTGGGAGATCAGCACCGAAACAACAAACAACGGCATAAAAAGTCTGTTTCAGGAAGAACGAGACCAAGCATTTCACATGAATTGTGGTGACTCATAGAATACAGATGGCAGCATGACAAAGGACAATAGTCCAGAGGGAAGTGTAAACGAAAATGCCTCTAGTTCACAGGGTGTTTGTTTTCCAACTCTGACTCTCCATTATCCTGTTGTGTATTCAACTTTACTCCATTTTCATATATATATAATACATATAGCAATCGCTTAGACCCCAAGATTGTAGAAGAACACTGCTCTGGGTAGAGGACACTTACTAATAGATTACTTTCCAGTTTGTGGTTATTATAAATAAAATTGCTGTAAACATTCACCTAGGAGTTTCTTTTTAGGCATGTTTCTATTCATATCAAATATCTAGTGTGGAATTTCCGGCTTACAGGGTGGGTGTATGTTCCATTTAAAACTTCTATTATAAGGGAGTCAATGGAGGTCATGAAGTGAGGCTGGCTTTTAAGGAAAAACATGTTGGCTAAAATGCAAAGATTTTGTGTGAATACACGGAATTTTTTTCAAGGACAGCAATTTTATTTAAACATTCCAGAAATCTTTTATTATAATTTCAGTCCTCCAAGTGGAATCTCCCCTAAATCCAGGAGTGTCTTGACTGACATGATGTTGGAGTGCTATTAAAAGTGTCTTCCCTACTGGATCCACATTCTGCCATTTCGCCCAGTACTAATGGCATATTTCACACCTCTCTGAGTCCTCCACACTTCTACATAAAATGGTTGTTTGATTGGGAATTTGGCATAAAAAGAAGCTCAAGCTATTGACAAAATCACTGGATGTGCTCTATCCAAAGCTTTCTGCTGACTCCCCCATCAAAACACTTATTTTTTAACCAGATCAAAAATAGTATCTTTCATTCTGAAGGAGAAACTTCTTCACTATAATCGCCATAGAAATATTCTAGATTTTATCCACTCGGCTTTTATTTGTAGGACATTTGCTTGCAACCTACAGTCTGTGATGCACGGTTTTTCAAGTGTTCCTTCTGTAAATTAGATGCCTCATTAAAGACTCTGATAGAGTCAGGCCAAGTTAGCTGGGCTGGAAACAAATACTGCTAATCCAAATATTAACCAGCTTTCTAGAGACACTGAGGCTATAGCCCGTATGTGTTAGAACAAAGATTCAGGAGGCCATCCACAGGGCATCTCTGGATCTAGGTTAGCAAACCATCAAAGCTGAGGTGTCAAGGTCCCTGCATAGTACAAGGGGGGACCCTTCCAAAAAACTCCAGAATTTATTTATTAAAAATTGTGTATTTATTCTTACAAGTTTAAACTTCAATCACCTTCAAAGTACTCTTCATTTGATGCAATACGCCTATTGAGATGCTTTTTCCACTACTCTAATCAGCTTTTGAACTTGATTTTGATGCCTTTAGTGCTTCTGCTATTTTTTGTTTTACCTCTTCCAGGTCGGCAAAACATTTCCATTTGAGGGCTTTTTCATCAGGGAAACAAAAAAAGTTGCATGGGGCAAGATCAGGTGAATAGGGAGGGTGGGGCATGGGGGTCATGCTGTTTTTGGTCGAAAACTGAACACAGTGCGGTGTGGGCTGGCACGCTCATAAATCACCCATCATGAAATGGGCAAATGCATTGAAAGAGTCTTCAAAAAAAAAAAATCACTAAAGCTGAACGCAGCCTCTCACAACACCAGCTGGTGCACTGATACAGGTGGGTTCCTAGAACTCTCACCTAGCGGAGGAAGCCTGCACTACAAAGGGTCTACCCTCCAGAAGATAATTCTGTGGTTTCTTTTGGGGGGCCCCCCTCCTTTAGCCTTTTAACAAGGTCCTATATTTATAAAAGGTTTGTCCAGAATGCATCCAGCCATGTAATATGAAAAATGGAGATATTTATTGAGGAAGATAGAAGATACAAGAAACATCGTACACAAGACAATGACACCTCAGTCTCCTTCAAAGTAGGTACTTTGGGACCTCACACAGTTCTCCAAATAGCCATCAATTGCTCCATCATATTTCCCTGAATCTCATCAATGGTCTGAAATCTCTTCCCTTTCAAAGGTGATTTTAGTTTTGGAAAAAGCCAGAAGTCGCAGGGCACCAAATCTGGGCTGTGTCACCTGGGTGATTTGAGGTTTCTCCAAAAACCTCTGCAGGAGAAGTGATGCATGAGCAGACATGTTGTGATGAAGCTGCCAATCACCAGGTGCCTGTAGCTACGGCTTTCTGAATCATCATCCACGGAGGAATGTTTGAGCTCAATGCAAAATTCGATGCAGATTTGTTGCTCTACTCACTCAGTCATTTTGAATGCAACGGCCACATAGCATACATGCTCACTCAATGGCGTCTACTGCACCACTGACTCCTACAGTGAGGTTGTCATTGTTCACACATGTGCATTCCAGTCCACTCTCCTTGGCTGCCAGGTTACATCCATGTAGTGCAAACCATCCTCGAGTTAATAATGGCTGGACTTTTTCCAGACAGACCTTGTATGTTTCAGTAAGGTTTCAACCTTTGATTAAAAGAAGGAATATAAAGATTTGACTTGTCAGTCCAACCTTTCAGCAATATGGAAAACTAAAACCAGTTTTTGTCTATTGGAAAAGTAGAGAAACATTGTTGATATAAATAGGAGTTTTGGAAATTCAAAGGGGGACAAAGCACTATTAGCTAAATGGACATAGGCATGCCTTTGTATTTACAGCGCCTACCATCAGAAAATCTCAGTGCCCTTCATGGGAAGGCCATGACAGAAAGCTTTTCAGTAACTGAAGAAACTGTAAGACAGACTTAAAGCAGAAGTCTCCACTTTCTAGTCGTGGATTCTCTTGTGCATTTACAGAAAGTTTTCACCTAAAGGGCAAATCGTCATATTCTTATCAGTGAAAATTCAGGAGAATCTGAAATTTTCAAATACATTGTTATATTAAAATTAGGCACTTGGAAGACATAAATCTTTTTATAAAAAATTTATTTCTCTGTAAATACAAATTCCAACATCAACAAGCAATAGTCCAGTGGAAAAATACTTAGCCATTAACAATGAAAACTTTTTTTAAATTTAATAAATATAACTTTGGCATTCAAAATTCTAGCTGTAAACCCTATAAAAACAAAAACAGAAAAACCGACCCCTTTACAAAAAAAGAGGCAAGAATGACAGATCAAAAGGCATAAGCCAACCTGTGGCTTCACATTCTTTTTTACATTGACTGTATTTCAATTAAGTCATGACTACTGTATTTACACATGAGGTATTCTGGGTGGTTCAAAAACTGAACCTAGTTTACAGAAACCACCAGCCATAGTGGCTGATTGATTATACACTCTGCTGTGCTTTTCACGTAACCACCTAGCACCTTCCCATTTCTTGCCATCACACCGATGTGATGCTAAATTTTACGTTTATGTAGTTAAATAACTATTTATACATATATATACACACACATACATACAAATGACATTCCAAAGGAGTTTCCTGCTTACCATATGGGGGAAAAGGCTAAGTTTCAAAGACATATATCTGATAACTCCTCTCATGTTTACTAAATTATCTAGCCAGTAATGAAAACCTGCTCCCTGCTAAAAACAACGACGAAAAAACCTTAATCAGTCTACTTACAGAGAACAAGGTGCAACAGTCACCAACATTCGTATAGTTCATGTAAAATAGAAATGAATGCTTACTGCAGGCAAAAAGGCACGAAAGGTTCTCTCTGTATGCAGCTGCCAGAGTGCTGTTAGTGACTTACTGATCTGAAACTACATTCTGAGTACACACAAAACTTCTTTTCAATAAGAAAGTCCAAAATCTTTCCCCTTTCATGATTAAATATTACTAAATGTATAATATTACCATACAGCAATATACCACACCATGGCATTTTGGGGTGATGTTGGAAATTTTACTCTATATACCAAATAAAGTTTTTCTTGTTTTACAAACACTGAAAAGAATTGTTAAAAATGGAAATGAAATAAATTAACTTTGCTCTGAGAGCTATAGCTACTGGCAGTTTCAAATGATATGGTCTAAGTGAGCATGGTTATGAGAGCTCCTTATTCCTGTAATTACATATCTACAATGATAGAAATCTATTGAAAAGAATGCAAATAATCCAAACTAAAGGTATAGGTGAGCTGAACTATGCTATGTAAAAACACAGTCCAAGTTCTCAGTTGCTATGCTGCTAGCCAATGAACTACTACCGATATTGAAAGCATGTCTTCCCAATAAAATAATTCCTTTAAAAATATCCTTTCAGAGATTCCTATTAATAAATCTTGAACTATGACAACATTAATTTCTAAATGCATTCGTAAGTCAGAAAGGTAAAATATCCATTTTAACACTTCCAGCCCTTGAGATTGTCTCTAACAAACTACTAAAAGAAATCTAATTCAGTTTCATAAACTGCCATAACCAAAACAAATTTCACCAAAATATAATATTGTTAACATTAAATATTGAATCCTATTTCAAATATAATACAGGGCCACACTTATTGAAAGAAAAATTCAGGCATGAATTCCTAGTCAATACACTTAAGCTTTTTAAAATGAAAGACCACTGAAAATTTACTAACAATTAACTAGTCGTCCTTTTCTTCTGACATCAAATGAAAAGACAACCATTGTGCCTTTTGATCTGCACAGGTACTTTGGGTCTTTAATTGAGACAACTGTTACTTTATCCCTGCTTTAATGTGACTGAAGTAGAATAAGCTCAACTTGAAAACCCAGAAGACTAATAATAAATGTCAATATTATATGAGCTACTTCCCTAGAAAACAAGCATTTAAATTCACAAAAGTATAACTTAAAAGTTTTCATATCTAAGGAAATTTTCCAATACATTTACTTTAAAATTAGGTTACTTTGTATCCAGACCAATGTCACTATAATAACTTTCAAGAACATTCTAGTTCAAACTAACACAATAGATTGCCTTGGGAGGAGAAATTTTCTAAAAAATGAAAATCAAAATTAAATACTGATGAATCAGAATACTGCTAGTTTGATTCCCCCCACCCCCAAATACCCTCTAAGGTTGTCTTATTATCTGTGTCCTTTCACAGACTCCAGACTCCAAGAGATTACATTTTGCAATTCAAGATTATACTTAAACTATGATATCTTAATTTCCTTTTTTATGGAGTGTATACATTTTGGAAAATGAAATACATCAGCAGCAGTTTATTAACTTCCCACTAAGTGAAACTTTTTTTACCTTAAGATATATGAATTAAGTCAAATTCTGTATAAGTTTTAGAAAATTTACTTTAAAAAAATAAAATATTTTATCCCAACTAATATATCTATAATAGATTAAAACAAATGACCAAAAGTTTGTTTGAAACAATAATAATAGCAACCATAAAGTCCTCAAACATATAAAACCTAGGAGACATTTAAGAAAGAACCTAATGATCCAAATAAATCAGTGATTATTTGCCCATTAGTACTATATTTTAAGGTGCCTTTATTTCCAAAATTATGGGGATTGGAAGTGGGGAGAGGAAATTCTACTCAAAGAGAATGTAAAATGCGTGCTGCATTTGTCTCTTACCTCTTTTAGATGCTACTATCTATTTTTACTGTAAAGGGCCATTTTTGTAGATACTAATTTTTACAAGGCAGATTCTTTGCATCAGATTTTGGGTACAAATGTACTGCTCCCTGGATGCCTTCAACCCACCAATGCTAAAAAGCAAATGAACACATTAGAAAGCCAAGTTCTTAAGCAGTGACTAAGTCCATCCTTACTAGTGTTAGGGGCCTTGGAAGGCAGAACCACTAGAGTGCCCTGATTTCTTAGTGCCCAGATCCTAAGAAGTAAGAAGAGCAGGGAGGACTCAGGCAGTGAACAGAAAGCAAGTCTGATGTCCTCACAATGTACTATAATTGATTGCTGCTGTGTTAACTATAATGTAACTTACTGAGAGCTGTATGTAATGTAAGCCAAATTGTGAACTGAATGTCTTCCTGGACTTACACCGCATGTTTTCACTGCTAAAAATATTTAAGAAGAATCTTTCCTGGGAGCAGCCTTTACACCAGTATATAAGCCTGGCCAGAAAACAGATACGTGATCTGCTCATACCCAAAACAGTATTATCCTGCTTGATTCACACCCCTTATTCCTTCTATGTCTTATTTAGTCTTGACTTAAATGAGAGTTGGCTGTATCAAGAATACGAACCAACTGGTAAGGGACAATGATTGCCATAACAAAATACATTCAAAAGAATGTAATGAATGCTCTGAAGGCAACAGAATATATAGTCCTTCCACAATACCAACTAAAACAGGGAGACGCTCATTTGGAAGGCGAAATGATTGTATGACTACTTAAACATCGGATGCATTTCATAGTGACACGATGTACTTCGGTACAACCTAACCAAGTCTGTGTTCTATGAAAAAGCCTGTTTGCAATGTACTTTACCTAATAAAAGGGATTGAAATATCACCTGATTCAGATTTTGTTTTATGCTAGTGATAATTCAGATATAAAGAAGACAGGTCGGTTTTTTTCTTAGTTTCAACTTTAAAATAGATACATAACTGTTAAAGTGTAAACATTTGAGATCTGGATAAATAAGCCATTGTTCCAGAGTCACTTTGTTAATCTTTCTTCTACAATAATGAAATGGGGCCTTCAAAGGTTTGCATTAATTATATATGGCTTTGCTTACATTAACATATATAACATATAAGTAAAAAACTGTAAATAGTAAGGGACATGTTAAAATTAATTCAAATTATGTTAAATTGCCTCGTGATAAATTACTATGTTAGTGAAAAAGATCATCACGTCAAAATTTCACACCTCTAAGGCAATCCACAATCACTCTGGAAAAACAGCCGACCTATCTGCAGTACTAAAATCGACCCAGGCCCACAACTCATCATCTCAGCACAGTGAATGTTCAAAACTCAGTGGTTTTGCCTCCTGTACTATTAGAACACTTGCCTGCTGTTGGAACTCTTGTTCGGCCAGCTTTTGAAAGCCTGTTTGCAATGTACTTTATCACTGGGGTTTTGAAAACCCCAAAATATAACACAAGCTTCTACATGAAAGAAAAGAAATACAAGAATAAATAGTGTGTGTCTTTCTCAGAAGCTTTGCTGTGACCCTAGAAATCATTATACTTTTATGAATAAACACACATGCACACACACACAAACACACAGAAACAAAGGATAAAAAGAAATCCTACCCCTTTTATATTAAGGGCACTCTTCACAGCTTGGTCCTACAATCAGTAGTTTGAGAACACAGAATTTTTTTCTTATATACTTTATCACATTTTCAAATGGTAATCTGATTTTTTTGTCCTGATTAGATAAGCCCCTTTGAGATCACCTTACATCCCCATTCCACCCCCAACAAAATACACACACACACACACACACACACACACACACACACCCCGCCCCTATGTGCAAGTCGTATGTCACTTGCAACTTTCCCACACGGCTCCTTCAGAGACCAGCCGAGACCGGACGCGCTCAGGGTGGTGTGGCTGCAGACTGACATGGCTCCTACAGAGAAATATGAAGAGCTGTAACACAGCAACATTTAACAACGGGTCATTATTGCTGTTGGGCCAAGGCTTGATCACTGGGTAATGCAGTTGTCTCCCATGTCCTGAGCATAGCGATCTGATATTGTAGTCCTTAGTTCATCAATGTCCCTCCGTAGCTGGCACACATCTGACAGCTTTTTAGTGAGTGTTTCTGGGCCATGGTCATTCTCAGGCTCTTCAGCTGAACAGTTCAGTGCTGTAGAAATAAAATATGGAGAGACTGTTTCACATTTTTTTGAACAAAGGCATTTTAAGTTTTTCAGCTTAATTATCACTGGCAATATGATGTACACTGAATACCAGTCAGGATCAGATTTAAATTATGCATCATTCAATATTAAATAGATCTTATCTATTTGGTTCTTTTAAAATTTTGTTAAAATGCATTAAATTCCTACAGTAATGCACACAAATTCAACATGTTTAATGGATTACAGTGTTCCAAAAGTAGAAAAAAGCATCATCTAACAACTTTATTTGGGCTCAATTAGAGCACTCACAGTTCTTCCCATCTGACAAAATCTGAAAATCATTAGTGTAGTGAGGGGTGATATCTTAAATTTCTATACACTGCAAAATAGGTTTTTGGCATGAAAACAAATTTTCAAAATATATAGTATATATATTATATATTAATTATATATAATATATACTATAATGTATAATATATATATACAAAAAATATATATAAAATAGTAAATATATATATACCCTACAATCCCAAGCAATTGAATGAGACTGATAGTTAGGAGCCCAATGGCTGAATAACTAGGGGGTGAGGCCCTGAGTCAAATAGCTTTTAATTATGTATGCCAGCCAGTCCCTCTCTTTGTCAACATATCTTAACATAAAAGCAGGTGGAGCCAGTGATTGTAAAATGAACCTTTCCTTATGTTTTCATTGACCCTGGTAGCTTATTAGAGCAATAACTTACTTTAACAAACATTAACTGAACACCTGCCATGATCCAAGCACTACAGTAGATGCTGAGGGTCAGCAAAAAGTAGGGATACAGCAGCTTATTCTTAATAATTTACACACGCTTTCATAAACAACTAAGTCCAGTCAGGTACTGTTGATGACCTACTACTACACACAGGCTCCAGGGGCATACGGAAGACAACCACCAGGCCTAACTGGAGAGGGGAATGGGTTCACCGGAAGGGCCAAGGAAGCAGACTACGCAGGGGTATAGAAGCAGAAAACCACATAGCCTGATAGAATTTGAGAAACTTCAAGAAAATCAGTAACCAGTTCTAAAATGGTAGAGCACAGATTATGAGAGAGAAGGGTGCCAAGAAATAAGGTTGAAGAGACAGATATGAGCTACCTGTCTCTACTTTAGGGGAGTGTAAGTATTAGGAAATAGGAATCACAGTTCCAAGAGATCACTCTGGCAGCAATGTGAAAATGGACTGGGGTGAGGGTGGGGAGAGTTGGCTGACAGAGAGACCAGTCCAGAGGAAAGCTTGAATTAAGGTAACAGTGCAATGAAGACATAATGGTAGGAATAAATGCTAGAAGCGGGAAGAAACTGATAGGGAGATACCAATATTTAAGTGGCAGAGAATTCCACAGAAGACTAAGGCTGAGCAGTCAATGGGTAGCAGCAGAGCTTAAAAGAATGATGTCATGAAAACCAGGATAGCAGGGTTTAAGAAGTATGGGTGAACGGCGTCAACTAAGAAGTAATCCATGGAATGAATGAGATGAAGATTCAAAAGAGGTCTGGGGTTAAATTTCAAAGACTGGAAGGAGTACTCATGGGCAGTGAATGTGGCAAGGCTCTTAAGTCTCCCTTTTAGTCTTATTAAGTAAGAGAGCTCTCTTATCCTATTACTGAAAAAGTTAATAAATACTATATAGGACTGTGCAAATGTAGGTTACAGAATAACTGAAAGAGTGACCATCTCTGAAATGGTGGAGAAGATGAGTTTTTTGAGAGTGAACTCCTGCTTTTTGTTTCAAGAGATCATTGCTAACTAAACCACCGTATAGTCATGTGCAGACTTCTCCTTTAAGATTCAAGCCACCATCAGCTGCTCCATGGAGCCTTCACAGCCCTAACCAAGTAGACTTACTGGTTTTCCCTTGTGCTCCCACTGACCCTGTCCACATCTCAGTCATGCTTATTACAATGCCCCAAGAATCTGGTTAATGCATGAGCAAGGGTTGCATTCAGATTCCCTACATTATCAGTACCTTAGTGCCTGGACTACAGAAGGCGTTAATGAACAGGTACTGAGTGGAGTGTTTTCTTACATCCCCACACTCATATATGTAAACACACATCTATGAAGTGAAGGGGAAAATTCTGCTGACATCTCTGGGCAGAGTTATATGTTTCATTTAATAAGTGATATACTTTGATCAAAAGTATCACATATTTGGTTTGACAAAACACTATTATGATACGAGATGGTGAAATCTTTTTGATAAGACTGGAAAAAAAACTAGGCCCCTCTCTAGGTACATATTTGCTATATTTTAAGGTAAATTACTCAATACAACATGTTGGTGCGTAAATCTTACAGTCTTACTCCTCTCATATGTCCTAACTGAAGTCTATTTCTTCTGTATTAAGGAGACCAACAAGTCACTATTATAATTTAGAACCACATGCAGAAAAGAGTGTTCCTGTAACAGTATCACAGAAGGGAAGTGACACTAGGATCTCCTGTGTCAGCTCTCACAACTTTGTGTGGACGAAGGTAGAACGGAGGCACCAAGGGTGGGTATCACAGTGAAAGGGACAAGTAAGCAGGTATGCATGACAGGAACAGATCTGTAGGCCATGAAAACTGCCACAGAACATACACTACTATATGAAAAACAAGTATTTTTTCTTTACTATTTTATCACATGAAAGCAAACAGAATGATTCTTTTTAAGAGTAATCAGGAAACCACACCTATCATCCTCCAGTCACATATTAAGAGGTTCAGCATAGCCCATCCATAGAGGCAGATCTGTAGACATTCTGCAAAGTACCATTCCATATCAACTATGACCCTGCTCACCTCTGTAAGTGTAATGACGTAAGTTTTAGCACTGAAGTCATAACAAGTATTCACAGACCCACAGGCTGACTCAGAGATTTATAGATCTATGTAGGAGAGGAGATTAAAAACAAAGGGGAAAATGCAGTCAGAAGTTCCTAGCTCATGGAAGACAGTTTTCTAGCTATTAAGCAATACCCTAAGGACAAGTCATTAGCCACTTACATCTGATTCCCAGTAGTAATGAAAGGTTAGGCTCCTTGCCCTGAGCACGCTGATTAAGAATACTACACAATGCCTTCAAGTCAAACAAACAATAGGACATTTCCTTGAAGAGCTGATCAATCACATTCAAATCAAATAGTGGTCGTTTGGAAAGAACTGTCTGCTGCCTGGACTGGTCTGCTTCCTGGCCCTGATCCAACAGAGAGCATGTCTCTTCTGTTTGTCTTTGGTTCTGCAATGAATAAAGAAAACAAAAATTTGGTGGTTAGAACAGAGGAAAGGTACTCAAAAGCCACACAGGCTAACATTTTCCCCCAAGTCTATAAACAAAACAGGAATATTACATGCACATTAATGAAATTTAACTAAATACAGAGAGTAGTGGAAAAAAAAGGGAGAAAAATAATTTAAATTGTGGAAATGGTTCCTCTGTCCCAGCTGATCCTAGGGAGGAAAAGAAATCCAAAGAGTCTTATTTTCTAGGAGTCTCTCATGCTCTCACACAATGAGCATCTTGGTCGTATATGTATTTTTCTATAACAAGATTTATCTTAAGAACAAAAGAAACTCTATACCTCATCCTGTAGTTTTATTATTATTAACATGGTAATTTAGTTATTTTGAAACCATTTTTTGTATATTGAGAAAAAAGTACATATGTTACTATATTAACAAGAGCCAAAGTTTTCAGTGTAAGAGAAAAAGACAACCACAAAATAAAAGAAGGAAAAGAAAACAACCCTGAACAACTGTAAATTGTTAAATTGAACTGGAAGAATCAATATGAAGTCATGATTTACTACACTCTGAGAAGTCACCCTCACCTCATCCCCCAACTGTCCTCTACTCCTCATCCTGAAAACTGCTAATGAAAGGTGAGTTTAATTAGCTTTCCAACTGGGACTGTATTTCAGAATAACCAAATAGCTTGTGTTGATGAGGAAAAGATATATATATTGATATATATATTTCAAAATAGATGAGTGCCAGCTAGTAAATGTAAAAGGAATGATGTAATTAGAAAAGAAATACCATTCTTTTAGTCATCTAATGATTCAGACGATAATCACTAGTGGATACTAAAACCATTCAATGGAAAAGGTGCTGAAAAATTACATATTCACCCAGTTGCCTTAGTGTCACCCCACAGATAACCTGCTATTTGTAGAGGCTCTAACAGTACAATGGGAAAAATCAGTCTGTCACCACCTTAACCCAGTGAGGTGAGTGCCGGTGTCCCTTACAGTGGAATAACCAAATACAGATATTTTGATGATGTGAACAACACCTACAAAGTATTTAGACTAAAATATGTTTGACCTGAAACTAATAATGGTCTCTTTAGCTCTAACTTCTAGCTTACAAGAAAATACACAGCATAGAGAATAAGACAAATGATACCATGAGGAAACAATCAGAAAAATCTAGAAGTCTGATAATCTGCAAGTCTACATGACAACAGGCCCAGTTTTTGTTAACAAGTCACTAACATGGGAGAAGAAAAAGACTTTACGTTTATAAGACAAAATAAAATGCTCTTTACTAAAGGCTGGTTTAGGGTCACGATAAAAACATAAAGAAGTGGAAAAATTTTAATGCTGACTGGGTATTATCAAATATCAAGAAATATTATTCTTATTAGGTGCAACAATGGCGGTATGGTTATATAGGAAAATGTCCCTAATTTTTGGAGATGTGTTCTGAAATATTTAAGTGGCAAATATGATGACAGTTAAAAAATTAAAATAAGTATTATTTGTATATATAACGTGTCCTTAAATGCAAGCCAAGTATTTTATCTCATAATTAAGTGAAGAAAGTGTAATCTGTCCCAATGACAGTGCCAACACTGCACCTTCCTTAAGGATTTTCTAGGGTAATTCTGTTTCTATTCCATTTATGTCTTATTCCATGGTGCTGGGGCCTAATCTCTATCTAACATTTGACTTTGCTTGAGTAAAGTCTGTGAAATTATATTCTAAGACAAAAAATGAATAAGTAAATTTGTCTTTTTATTATGATTTTAGTAAGAAACCTAACAGATTTATTAACTGGCACATCCAAATAAAGTCTTCAGTTTAAAAATGTCTGTTGAATATGTACAAAATGAGCATTTGTTTTAACTTAAATAGGTACTGAATCATCCTTTGAAAATAATTTGAATTTCTTCTACTCACATCAAGCAATGTCTTCGTTAATCTCTGTAGGTTTTTTTCTTTCTTTTCCAGCTCTTCCATCATCTTTTGTGTGGACAGTTTTTCTTCAGAAAGTTTCCCTTGTAGAGACTAGAATAAAGAGAATTGGAAAGCAAAGCATGTCAACACTGAAAGCAAAATGCAATCCAGTAGGTAACAAGGACACTGGCTCTAAATACTTTAGACGTACTGTCCTCCCCAGCCCCCTGGAAGATGTAGTGCTCACATTTAAATCAACCCATATATTACCTCTAGAGCAAATGACTACAACAGGAAAAAAATACCATCTTTCCCAAGAAAGTTTTTAATCTGGGTAAAACATGTTAAATCTAAAGTTACTTTTCAATGCTATATTATAAACAGTTCTTATTTTATTATGTATTGGGAGTGTATTAGCAAATCTATACATCTTTTTACATTTTTCTTATAATTAATAAGGTACACAAGATAATAAGTTCATAAGACCATTCCTGTTTTCTATCATTTGAAACACAGTTAAACACCCATCTCTGTATACAGTATTCCAAGTGAACAAAACATTGGTTTCAGGACAAAGGTCTATTATGGGGCTTTGATAAGCTAACCTCTTTCTTAACTCCACTATAAAATTACAAATTATCCAGACCAATACTATTGTAAGAAAATCATGAGTATACCAAAGCAGCGTATGGGATATTTTAGAAGTACTTGGGTCATTTCCATTTGTAAGCCAGATTTTTAGCTACACACCAAGGTAAAACTTGCCAAAATCCCTACCGGTACCAGTGATGTCTAGGTGTTTCTATCAACATTTTATTTTTGTTAAACAAAGTCAGTAAACTTATGACCAGAGAAGAGATTTCATTTTTTCCCTCAGGACTGTATTTAGTCACAACTCTGAAAATACTGATTACCTAAATAGCACACAATTCACTAAGGATGTTATTTTCCTCACCTTATCTCTGGAAGGAATTAAGGGAGGGTAGTTGACCCCAAGGGCTGAGGTAAAAGTCTGTAAATATGAAACAGTTTTCTTGACAACAGATATTCAACCCTGTTGTTTTTTACTTCACTTGTCTGCTAAACTCTGAAAAAAATATTACATTTAATAACTCAAAAGTTGGATACAAATGAAGTATGCTCTATAATAAGTTCATTTCCTTCTAGAGAAAACTTGTTTTATATTCTACAAAAATGAATCTCACAGCACCAAGTCACATGGGTTCTCTAAGTTATGTATATTTTTGGAAACTAAAATTCCTTTTTAACTGCATTTGAATGAATCAAAACCTATTTGATTGAATGATACATGAGAATTTTTATTTACCCAACTAAAGATCAATGCTTAGTGGCATGACAAGATTATTTTGCTGGAATTAGAATTCATCCTAAATTTGCTTAAGGTTTGTGACTATTTATTTATTAGAATCGTAGAAGAAAGGCACCACACGTAAACTACTGTAAAATATCATATTTTGACAATGAAAACTGAACCCAAGCTGCATGATAATTCTGTAGAAGATTATAGCATTTTACATTAATATATTTTATAGTTATATTTTTCAAAGTCATGTTGAATGTGACTAGTAATTAGCTAGTAAATCTTACTAATGTAGGGTGGGGCAAAAGTAGGTTTACAGTTGTGAGTATGTAAAACACAGGGTTTCCTCTTATATTATTATTTATTAATTATTGTATTTTTTCCATATGAACAACTCTAAACCTATTTTTGCCCCACCCTGTATGTTCCTACGTAAGACTAAATTTAAGTCAGTGAAGAAACAGACAATCTTCTCTGTCAAAATAAAAAATATTTGGCAATAATGCTGTTTGTAATAAGAAGGAAAATTGAATTTGGGAAATATATCAAGCTTAATATGTTATGTTGGTTGGGTTTAAGGGTGCTTATCAAGCAGCCCTTTAATGGGGGAAGGAGTTTACAGAAATGATTATCCTAAAAAGACCAAGTGCTGTATCACTTCTAGGATAATTCTAGGTAGATAATTCTAGGATAATTCCACCTAGAAGATTATTTCTCTATCCTAAATTGTATGATAAAACATATGGTTAAAATTTACAACAAAAGAGAGAAAAATTTCTACTAAGCTTAGAACGGGATTACTAAAATTAAAAGCAAATTTTCAAATGTCTACAATTTCTCTTTAAATTTCCATTTTGATAATGTTTTTAAAAAAATTCTAAGTCACTAACCTACAGATTGTTTGTCACAATCATTCTTGAAGTTGAAAATGGTTTTAAACACATTCGTTGTTTTGAGGTAAATATCCAGAAATCCTAACCCTCTTTTGCTCCATATATAAATAGCTCAAATAGAAGAAAAGTCAGATGTGCCTTAGCCAACAGGTTCTATATACCCCACAAACACAATTTAAAAGAAAATATTTTGGGAAAAAAAACTCATTAGCAGTTTTACTACACACATACACAATGCCATACAAGAGTATCACAAGTACATTCCTTCACGCAATCGTTCATTCAGCAAAAATTATAGCCAAGCACTATCTCTGCACTGGATAATACATCAGTGAACAAAACAGTCACAACTTTTGGCCCCTGTGGAACTTTGCTAGGAGGAAAAAGACAAAAAAAAAAAAAAAAGCAACCAAACCAAACCCATAGTAAATATGTAAGTTTACAAAGAATTACACATTAGAATTTGACGGGTGCTTTGGAAAACAAATGGGGGCAGGGCTGAAATCTCAAATGGGGTAGAGTAAGGGGTCACAGGAAAGGTGGCATTTCAGCAAATGCTTGAAAGCGGGAAAGGCTTGTGTCCAGTAGGTATCCAGAGAGTCTGTTTCAGTCCATGCGGAGGTTCTGAGGCAGATAGTGCCTTCTACGTTTAAGAAAAAGTTAAGAGAGTTAGTGAGGAAGGTAGTGTGGGGAACACTTTGTAAGGGCTTGTACAAACTTTGATTTTTATTCTGGAGAAAATGAGGAACCAGTGAAGGGTTCTGTGAAGATATGTAATGTGATCTGATTTTTGTTTATAGGTCACTTGAGTTGATGAGAATAGATTTGCAGGCAAGCAATGGTGGAAAAAAGAAGAGATAATCCAGGTAAAAAATGAAATGACATGGACCGGGGTGGCAACAGCAGATGTTAAGGGAAGGGACCAGATGTTAAAATTTGAAGGTAATAGGATTGGCTCACAAATGTGAGGTAGAAGAAAAGTCAAAGATAAGTCTAAGGTTTCTGGACTAAGCAAGTAGAAGGGCAGATTTGCCATTAATACAGATGGAAAACGTGAAAGGTACAGCAGGATTTATTATTTTTTAGTTGGGGGGATATAAAATTCAGTTTGAGACATTTTATGTCTGATATGTCAAGTGGTAATATCAAGTAGGCAATTGGATATGCAAGTTGTAAAGGCAGGGGAGAATTCTGAGCTGAAGATAAAAATTAGGGAGTAGTGAACATACGCATTATATTTAAAGCTGTAAGACTGGATAAGATCTCAAAGAAAAGTATAGGATAGAGAATTTAAGGAAAGAAATAAACCTACTTTTAAAAAATATGATAACACATTTTAAAGAGTAATTTACCTATCTTCAAAATAAACCTTAACATAAGTATCACAAATGAAATTAAACTTATCCCTAGGTTACGAAGTGGAAAAAAATTATTTCCATCTACTAAGGTATTTTGTCCAATTTTTATATACTAGTCTACTAACTTGCCTATATCTTTATTATAACGGGACTTATGCTACAGGCCTTACATTTATTGTCTAGTTAAATAAACAACAAAAAAACCCATAAAAAGCAAATTCCTCTGTGATTTTTTTGGTTGAAATTTATAGACATTTCAATTATCTAGAAACAAAGCGTAAGTCACTCAAAGACAGGATAGTAGAATTCATCCAATCAGAAAAGTGAAAAGAAAAAACAATAAAAAAGTATAAAGTTAGTTTAAGGGACAGACAACATCAAGCAGACCAATATTTGCATTACTGGGGTCCCAAAAGGAGAAGAAAGGGGCAGAAAACTTATTTGAGGAAATGGCTGAAAACTACCCTAACCTGGGGGAAGAAAACAGACATCCAGACCCAAAAGAGTTCCAAAAGAGATGAACCCATGGAAACCCACACCAAGTCATGTTATAATTAAATTGCCAAAGTTAAAGCCAAAGAGAGAATCCTAAAAGCAGCAAAAGAACCTGTTACATACAAGGGAACTACCATGAGACTATCAGCAGATTTTTGAGCAGAAAGAAAAGAACTGCTACCCAAGAATACTCTACCTGGCCGAGTTGTCCTTCAGAACTGGATTTTCCACACAAGCAAAAGCTGAAGGAATACATCACCACTAAACTGACCTTATAAGAAATATTAAAGAGACTTCTTTAAGATGAAATGAAAGGACCCTCATCAGTAACAGGAAAACATATGAAATTATAAATCTAACTGGTAAAGGTAAATAAATAGTAAAATTCAGAATTATCTAATGTCAAGGTGGTAGAAAGCTAGTAAGAAGGCTAAAGACAAAAGTAACAGAAATAACTAGAAGTATAATACCTTGTTAATGGATACACAAGATAAAAAAATAAATTGTGGCATCAAAAATATAAAAAGTGGGAGCACTGCATTAAATTAAAAAGTTTCTGCACAGCAATGGAAACCAAAATAAAAAGGCTACCTAATAAATGGGAGAAAATATTTGCAAATCATGTATCTGATAAAAGGGTAATATCCAAAATATAAAGAAGTCATATAACTCAGTAGCAAAAAATATGTAAACAATATGATTAAAGAACAGGCAGAGGTTCTTAACAGATATTTTTCAAAGAAAACATACAGATGGCCAACGGGTTCAAAGAAAGATGCTTAGTATCACAGATCATCAGGGAAATGCAAATCAAAACCACAATGAGATTATCACCCAACACCTGTTAGGATGCTGTTATCAAAAAAAAACTCAACCAACCAACAAACAAAACAACCAACAAAACTGGAGATAACAAGTGTTAGCAAGAATGTGGAGAAAAGGGAACCCTTTGTGCACCATTGGTAGAAATGCAAATTGGTGCAACCACTATAAAAAAACAGTATGGTAGATTCTCAAAAAAATAAAATAAAAACAGAACTATCAGATGATCCAGCAATCCCAATTTTGAGTATTTATCCAAAGGAAACAAAAACACTACCTCCAACTGATATATGTACCCCATTTTTACTGCAGCAGTATTTACAATAACCAAAACATGGAAACAACCTAAGTGTCCATTGATGGATGAATGAATGAGCAAAATACAGTATATATAAAATGGAATATTACTGAGCCATAAAAAGGAAATGTTGCCATATGCAACAACATGAATGGACCTTGAGGGTATTAAGCTAAGTGATACTTATAGTATCATAGATAACATAAAACAGACTGATGGTTTCAGTGGCAGGGGGTTGGGGCTCTTTAATGGGAAGGGGGTACGAGGAATAAACTTCCAGTTATAAAATAAGTCCTGGAGATTTAATTTACAGCATGGTGACTATAGTTAATAAGACTACATTGTATACTTGAAAACTGCAAAAAGTGGATCTTAAAAGTTCTCAGTACAAGAAAAAAAATTTTAACTATGTGGTAATGATTGTAAACTAGACTTATTATTGTAATTATTTCACAATATATAAAAATATAAAATTATACTGTATACCTAAAACTAATGTCATGTGTCAATTATATCTCAATAATAAACAAAATAAATTAACAGTGAGAGAAAAAAGAGGGAGAAAGAATTAATTATAACAGCATAAAATTTTGGAGTCAGATAAAATGAGGTTCTGGGTCCACAGCTTAGGTTGTGCAATAATGGGTAAGATATTCAAGCTTTCTAGGCTCCAAATTCATCAAAATTGTAATGTACTATGAAACTTATGCAGTATGGATGCAGACATCCATACTTAGATGTCTGCCTATTCACAAATGCCATGAGTTATAAGTAGTCATATGAGTACAAGCTCAAATTCCTTTATCATCATCTTGCTACTAGGTATAACTTTAAAAAATATCCACTTGAGAGTTCTGCTTCCAGCAAGATGACACAAAAAGCTCATGTAAATATTGTTAAAAAACAACAACAACCACATTTAAAGTTCCTGGAAATGGTCTGAAAAGCATACAGCAAATGAAGACATATATTCAAGAAAATCTACTAAAACTCAGTAAGAATAGCATAAGTCTGTGATAGTGTAAACAAAGCTGACTCCATCCCCATCAGTGAGACAGAAATTCCACTCCAGATTAGGACAGCCATTGAAAACACAGGGCTCCCTCTCTCCCTAGCTGCCAGCTGAAGAGCTGTCTTCCCAACAGAGGCAGGACAAGAGTATTTCTTATCCTACTCTCAGCTACTGGTAGCTGAGCTAAGTCCCAGGCAAGTGCAGGCAAAGGTGGGGCTCTCTTCTGCCCAGGTCCCCTCATGGAATGGAGATTTACATTACTTAGGTGTAGAACCACTGAGAATTCTGGGACCCCGACTGTCCTGCTTTGGCTTCTGGCAGAGGGGTTCCATACTGGGAGAGGCAAGCCAAGATTTAGAGGGGCTGCCCACCATCCCTCCAATGGGCACTCATCAACAAGAGACTCAAAGAGAAGCTTGGCATTGTTCACACTCTTACTGAACTGGCTCAGAGATTTTGTCTGGGAGAAGCAGGTCACATAACTGAGAGCTCTGAATGTCTCCCTAAAAGAACTGAATTTATTTGCACCAAGTGTGAAGTGCAAGCCTAAGGCACTTCTAAAACAGTAGAGGTTGTGGTGAAAGACAGTTGGGAGGATACTGTTAGATTCATCAGAGGTATACAAACTTCATTGTAGTCTGGCTAGATTCCCAGAGAGATAGAGAGCTGGGAAGGCCACTCCTGGGAACAGAGCAAGTCTCAAACACTAACCTAGGGCACTGTTCCTTCAAAGGAGCCAGAATGGGTCAGTCTGTGAAGCAATTTACACCACAGGGCATTGTTGAAAGCAACAAAATGATCAGCTGGCAATTAATGGAGCTTCAAAGTTAGCATGGTGAGGAAAAGAGTAACAAAAGACCACATATTACACTTATATAAAATGTCTAGAATAGGCAAATAGGTTAGTGATTGCTTATGGCTGGAGGGGTGGTGGAGTTTTAAGGAAGTGACAGCTAAACGGTTAGGGGTTTCTTTTTTCAGGTGATAAAAATGTTCTAAAAAATTGACTGTGGTCTTGGTTCCAAATATCCACATATTGAGTATATTAAAAATTACAGAAATGTATGCTTTAAATGAGTGAATTATAGGTTCTGTGAATGATAACAACTTCATTAATATAAAAATCAGCTCTTTTATATTTTATAAAAAACCTTTTTTTTTTTTTGCCTGGGTTCCTTTCCTCCAGCTCCTGATCTGCTTTCAGGTTTATAAGCAAGAGCTACCAAAACAGTTTAAAAGTCTCAAGACCACTCCCAGGTATTTCAGAACCAAACTTTTTTTTTCTTTTAAACTTAAATCTTAGTCTTCCCGGTTAATCCCCACTTTTGCTCCAATGAGCACACTGTGGATTGCTACAAAACTTCCTGAAGGCTCTAGGACTAGGACTGTTGCTAGGCTATAAAGAACAACTGCCTGGGGGACTTGTTAATAATACTTATTTCAAGTTTTACACCAAAGATACTGATTCATTAGGTTCACAATGGAGCCCAAGAATGTCTATTAAAAATAAAGCCAACTAATTTGAATATTCATACAAGTTTGGTGACCACTTATAACACATACGGGCAGGCTCAAGGATATTCTTTCAAGATTCAAGTGAGCTCCCTTCCTACAACTCCCTATCTCAGACACAAAGAACTGATTTTCAAAAGTTAAATCCATGTTTTATAATTTTTTATAACATTTTAATTAAGCAAGAAATATAATGTACATACAACAGGCATACATACACATTAAAGACTGTACTCTTTAGACATACAAACACTGGAGAGAAAGCTTCTTTTGTTAAAAAGCTACTTTTCTTTTGATAGAAGAAATTTTTTTGGCTGCTATGTTTTTCAAAAATTAGCATTAATTTTTGATAAGAATATTTTCCGCTTTATATGCATTATAAGCAAATTTCATGTAGGAAGAACTTTAAAAATTAAAAAAACTTTAGGAAGAAAAAACTTCATGTAAAAACATCACAAAATTAAGATAACATAAAAATAGGAGATAAATATCACAGAAGAATAGGAAACAGCAAATGATCAACATTTATTTAGTTTAAAGAAAAGTTATATTCTGCCCTGGCTGGTGTGGCTCAGATGGTTAGGTGTCGTCCCGCAAAGCAAGAAGTTGCCAGTTCGATGCCCAGTCAGGGCACATGCCTGGGTTGCCAGTTTGGTCCCAGTCAGGAAGCATACAAGAGGCAATCAGTCGATGATTCTCTTTCACATCGATATTTCTCTCCCTCTTTCTCACTCCCTTCCCTCTCTTTAAAAATAAATTTAAAAAATCTTTAAAACAAATTTTTTTAAAAAGTTATATTCTACCTATAGGACTCTCTATGCGCTTATGATACACTTTCCCACCATTTTTTATTGAGGAAACCTGCTAGATGAAGGCTGTAATAGAGATTTACAAAACACAATAAAATACTCTGAGTCTGCGGAAATGTCTTAAGTGCTATAAATAGAACAGACTGTCACAGTTTTGAGATCGGTGTTTCCAGCCATGTCTTTTAAGAGTCAACATCTTAATGACCTTTGAAGCAGCATTCTGTCTTTTGTGATACTATTGAAGTAGGAAATAGCCAGGGGTGAGGGAACTCCAGAGGAGCCCCAGGACTAAGACAAAGGACACTGATACAGGACAGAGACCCTGTTCTAAGACCGGTTTCTCCACGTTCTGGAAAAGCGCTGAATTGTGGTGAATCATGACTGCGTCTGCACGCAGAAGATGCTACATGACCTGCTTCATTATAATAGTGTTATAATAAATTAGCATTGTGGGTCCCTTCTCCCCTGGTGGGCAATCAAGGAAAATCACAGGAGATGGCATGTGCAGTCGCTTAAAAGTCATATAACTACTTGTACATGCACAATGAAAGCCTACTGAAACTCACCAGGAAATATCTACCCTATAAGAATAGAATCCTGACTTCTAGTCAGGATGGAGGTGTAGGTAAATACACGTCACCTCCTCACATAAGTACAACAAAAATTACAACTAGACTACAAAATAAATATCACCCAAATTGTCAGAAAATCAAGCTGTGTGGAAGTCTGACAACCAAAAGACCACATAATACATTTATATAAAATGTCTAGAATAGGCAAATCTATAAGATGTAAAGTAGGTTAGTGATTGCTCATGGCTGATGGAGTTTAAGGGAGTGACAGCTAAAGGGTAAGGGATTTCTTTTCTCCGGTGATAAAAATGTTCTAAAATTGACTGTGGTCCTGGTTCCAAATATCCACATTTTGAGTATATTAAACATTATGATTTAAAGAAGCCACACTCATCCAGGTGGGTAGAAGGGGCAGGGATGCAGAGATGCACAGAGAGGCATGGAGAGGTGGAAGCGCAGAGACACGGAGTGGCATGGAGATGCAGAACCGGTGGTCCCACATTCACGTGTGGTGGGTAAAAATTGGGAGGGACGCCTTAGAATCCCCGCCCCACACCAGACCACCTAGCCCAGAGTTCCAGTGCCAGGAAGATAAGTCCTCATAACTTCTGGCTGTAGAAACCAGTGGGACTTGGGGCAGCGGACGAAACTCTGGATTCTCAAGAGACTCCTCTTAAAGGGCCACAATGGACATAGGACTTATGCAAACTTACTCCCTCTGGTATATAGCACCAGAGCAATGGCTGGAACGGCACCAGTGGCAGATGGGGTACAACTGAAGTGACTGGCATCAGGGCAACTGTTGGGAGACAGCCTCCTCCTGGGCAAAACTCCAGAGGCTGGGCAGCAGCACTGACCCCTCCCTGAGCCCTTCCCCACCACAGAGTCACAGAGCAGTGACATGGGTTGCCCCTCCCTGGCAATTACCTAAGGCTCCACCCCATATAACTTACCAGTATGCTTTTCTACTGCAGGTCATGCTACTAAGACAGGGAATCAAAGCAGCTCTACCTAATACACAGAAACAAACACAGGGAGGCTGCCAAAATAAGGATACAAAGAAATATGGCCCAAATGGAAGAACAGAACAAAACTCCAGAAAAAGAACTAAACAAAATGGAGATAAGCAATCTATCAGATTCAGAGTTCAAAACACTGGTGATCTGCATGCTCAAGGAACTCATTGAGTACTTCAAGAGCATAAAAAAGACCCAGGCAGAAATGAATGTTACATTAAGTCAAATGAAGAAAAATCTACAGGGAACCAACAGTGAAAAGGATAAGCCAAGAATCAAATCAATGATTTGGAACATAAGCAAGAAAAAAATCATACAACCAGTACAGCAAAAAAAAAAAAAAAAAAAAAAAAAAAAAAAAAAAAAAAAAAAAAAAAAAAAAAAAAAAAAAAAAAAAAAAAAAAAAAAAAAAAAAAAAAAAAAAAAAAAAAAAAAAAAAAAAAAAAAGAGAGAGAGAGAATTAAAAACAAAACAAGGATAGACTAAGGAGCCTACGGAACATCTTCAAACATATCAGCATCTGAATCATAAGGGTGACAGAAGGAGAAGAGGAACAAGAAATTGAAAACTTGTTTGAAAAAATAATGAAAGAAAACTTCCCTCATTTAGTGAAGGAAATACACATGCAAGTCCAGGAAGCAGAGAGAGTCCCAAATGAGATGGACCCTCCCAAATGAGATGGACCCAAAGAGGACCACACCAAGACACATCATAATTAAAATGCTGAAAGTTAAAGATGTAGACAATCTTTTTTAAATTGACTATGCTATTACAGTTCTCTCATTTTTTTCTCCCCTTTGTCCTCTCTGCCCTGTACCTGATCCCATCATCACTATGTCAACATTTTCCCACTGTCGCTTTCCCTAGCCCCACCCTCCCCCACCTCCCACCCTCAATCCTTCCTGCATTTTGGCTTTGTCCATGGGTCCTTTATGCTTGTTCCTTGATGACCCTTCCCCTCCTAATAGGGGAAAAGGAGGGGAAGAGAGAATCTTAAAAGCTACAAGAGAAAAGCAAGGCATTATCTACAAAGGTCATTCCCATAAGACTGTCAGCTGATTTCTCAAAAGAAACTTTGTAGGCAAGAAAGGACTGGCAGGACTTATTCAAAGTGGTGAAAAGCAAGGACCTACAACCTAGATTACTCTACATAGCAAAGCTATCATTTAGAATGGATGGGCAGATAAAGTGCTTCCCAGACAAGGTAAAGCTAAAAGAGTTCATCACCACCAAACCATTATTACGTGAAATGTTAAACGGACTTAAGAAAAAGAAGACCAAAACTATGAACATGAAATGGTAACAAACCCCCAACTATCAACAACTGAATCTAAAAAAAACAAACTAAGCAAACAAGCAGAACCGAAACAGAA
Organism: Mormoops blainvillei; assembly: GCA_004026545.1. Classification (NCBI taxonomy): domain Eukaryota; kingdom Metazoa; phylum Chordata; class Mammalia; order Chiroptera; family Mormoopidae; genus Mormoops; species Mormoops blainvillei. Next base: position 55,241 of record PVJD01001833.1, read on the forward strand.
TCATAGGTATGGAGATGATTTGGAGGGTATCCTGGGAGAGGGAAGGGGAGAATGAGGGGAAAGGTGTAGGGATTAAAAAGTACAAATTGGTAGGTACAAAATAGACAAGGGGATGTTAAGAACAGCATAGGAAATGGAGCACCCAAAGAACTTACATGCATAACCGATGGACATGAACTAAGGGTATGGGGGTAGCTGGAGGGAATGGGGGTATCAGGTGGAGGGAAGCAAAGGGGGAAAAGTTAGGACAACTGTAATAGCATAATCAATAAAATATGCTTTAAAAAAAAGAAAAGAATCCCTCTGGTCATTGAGGGTCAATCTTTGCTCCGAGTTGACCTGCTCCTGTGTAAATCTTGTAAATCTTATAAATCTTATCTACCAGCACTTCCAAGCCAACGTACAATGTTGACTGTCCTGAATTTGGACTGATATAACTTTTCCTAGATTTACTTCTTAGAAAATGTTACCAAGTGAAATATAAATTCCTTTCATTATGGTCTACAGGTAAAATAATAGCAGCTGAGAACATCTAACAATCTTGTGATTCAAATAGCTTGTAGAACAGCTTAAGTTATGTCTGCAGGAAATCATAAATTAAGAAACATAACCTCTGAGAATCAATCCAGTAGGCCCACATACTTGTTGATTAAATTGACAAATTACTCAGTATGGCCAAAAGACAACTAAAAGAGACTAATACCCAAACCATTAACCTCTTCCTTTTTCACTCCCATCTTAAAGAGGTAATATTAGAATTAAGAGGTATAAAAATATTTATTCATCAAAATTTGTCCAATGGCTTTCCATCATACTTAGAATAAAATACTGACATGAAGAACATATGCCCCTATGTCATCTGACCCCTGGCTACTTTCCACTGTCATCTCTCAACCATCAACCTCACAATCACTGCTCTCCAGATGGCAGCCTTCGTGCCAGTCCCAGAGCACGCCAGGCACATTTGGGGCACTGGCTGCTCTCTTGGCCTGGAATGCTTTTCCCCTGCTTATCTTCATTCAGATCTATATAAATATTATTTTCTCATGTAAAACTCCATGATCACTCTATCTAATGCAACACTGTCATTGACCTCATATCACTACTTGATATTATAGTTCATGTTCTCCATCTCACCCCACTAAAATGGGCAGGAACTTGCTCTGTTCAATGATGAACCCCCAATGCAAAGAACAGTGCCTGCCACATATGAAAGTGCTCAGTAAATATGGAAAATCAATAAAAGAATTTAAAAATCTACTTAATCCACAAACTTCAGATTGTGTATTATGGGTCAGATACTCTAAACTCTGGATATGCAGGTCACCTACATCGTCTCCACTCTTAGGAATCTAAGTAGAAGGCAGAGACACAAATAGGTAAACAAATGTTATACTCCGATAATACAGGAAGAATAATATGTTAGGAAGGAGAAGGCTCCTGAAGTCACAGTGGACTAAAAAAATAGACCATTGTCTTTAATTAGATCACCAATGACTGTAACCAAATGTGTTCTTAAGAGCAGAGATAGACTACACCCAATTAAAAAGATAACAAGTAAGGAACAGACAATCTTCACAATTTCTTGAAGAACTAATTTATTGAATAGCATTTTTGCACAAAAAAAATTGGAAGATTAATATTAGAGAACTGCAACTTCATCTCAAGTGCTATTAATCTTTTCATATAAATACATACCATATATGCTTTATACTTTTTAGGTTGTATAACCATTAAGAGTAAATTGGCATAAAGCTAAATTAAAAGCAGCACAAAACATTCCTTACCTGAATTTCTAAGGTCATTCTGTCCATCTCATCTCGTTGGCTATCTATTATCTAAAATACAGAAAATATATTAGTCTGAATCAAAAATTTTCCATTGTTTTTTAAAAGTATCAGTAGTTCATGAAAACAAAGATAATCACAGGGAATTTTAAATTTTTTAAAAATCACTTCACACCAGCCAGAATGGCCATCATAAATCAACAAACAACAAGCGCTGGCGAGGATGTAGAGAAAAGGGAACCCTAGTGCACTGTTGGTGGGAATGCAGACTGGTGCAGCCACTGTGGAAAACAGTTTGGAATTTCCTCAAAAAGCTAAAAATGAAACTGCCTTTTGACCCAGCAATTCCACTGCTGGGATTATACCCTAACAATCCTCAACACCAATTCAAAAGAACCTGTGCACCCCAATGTTCACAGCAGCACAATTTACAATAGCCAAGAATTGGGGGCAACCTAAGTGCCCATCAGTGAAGGAGTGGGTCAAAAAACTGTGGTACATTTACACAATGGAATACTATGCAGCAGAAAGAGAGAGAGAGCTACTATCCTTCACAACAGCATGGATGGAACTGGAGAGCATTATGCTAAGTGAAATAAGCGAGGTGGTGAAAGACAGTTACCATATGATCTCACCTATAAGTGGAATCTAGTCAACAAAATAAACAAGCAAGCAAAATATAACCAGCAGCATTGAAATAAAAAACAAACTGACAGTAACTAGAGGGGAGGGGAGGCGGAAAGGTTTAACAGGGGAAAAGGAGGGGAAGGGTCATCAAGGAACATGCATAAAGGACAAAGCCAAATGGGGGAAAGACTGAGGGTGGGAGGTGGGGGTGGGGGCTGGGGAAAGCGGTGGCGGGAAAATGTTGACATGGGGATGATGGGATGGGGTGCAGGGCAGAGGGGATAAAGGGGAGGAAAAAATGAGATAACTGTAATAGTATAATCAATAAAATATACAAAATAAACAAAACTCAGTATTTAATTTTTTTAATGAAAGTATTCATACCAAGTAGACTTTAAATAGCCACATGATTTGGATCACACATATGTAAAACTACAAAAGTCTTCCTCTACTTCTTGATAAAAAGTTTCTCTAATGCAATTTATAAAAATAACTTTGGGATGGACTTTGAATAATTTAGGAAGGAAAAAGATATGTTTTTGTTTTTGTAATATAATTTCCAGAGTTTGGTGATTGTTTAAATTTATTTAAATTGTTACTTCCTTTACAAATAAAAATATTCAAACTAAAATTTCCATCAGCTATTAAATATTAGCAAAAACATAAATTAGCTATGATTTATCTACACACACACATATCCGCAGTATAGATTTCATATTTATTATCAAAGATATGTACTGACCTTGCTAGCATTCTCATTTTGTTCTCTCAGGTTATCATTTTCATTCTGCAGCTGTTTTGCATCTAACATAGGGAGGCGAATTCCATCTTCAAGGCATCTTTCTACCTTTTGCTGCAAGCTGTTTTAGAAAGACAATTATATAAAGAAAACAAGTTCTATGTGCTGACTTTGGTAGAAGACTTCAACATAAATGAAGTACCTTCTTAGGGTCTATAATATTTTTCAGTCAGGCAATAATGAAGACCTACAGACAGTATACAAATAAGTTAAAGTACCTACATTTTATGCAAGTAAGAAATAGATGGGAAGCTGATTATATCTTCAGGAATGAGACCAGAGTCAAGAGTTGCTCAGTGTGTGACAACTTTAGGCCACCCTTATCCTAATCTGAGCTCCACAATCTAAACCCTCTTCTTTACCTCTCCCCACCAAAAGCAGAGTTACTTGGTTAAGACGATTGTGGTAGGGAGCTTAGGAATATGAACACATATCTTCACCCTTCATTTCTGAGCTCAGAAAAGAGTGTAAAGATAGTTGTTCCCTAAACCAGCAGAATTACATTTCTCCTTCATTAATAAGAGCAACAATCTGTTATATGAGGTTTGTCGAGGAAAACCCCAGCCATTGTTAATATAACAAGAATGGTTTGCACAACATCGATGTAAACTGGCAGCCAAGGGGAGTGGACTGGAATGTGCGTGCTCAAACACTGATGACCTCACTGTGGTAGTCAGCAGCAGATACTGCTGAGAGAGCATGTGTACTGTGTGGCCTTTACATTCAGAATGACTGAATGAGTACAGCAACAAATCTGTATCAAATTTTGCATTAGATTTGAACATTCCTCTGTGGAAGCTATTTGGATGATTCAGAAGCCACAGTTATGGGTAACTGGTGATTGGCAGCTTCATCAGGACAACATGCTCGCTCATGCATCACATCTCATGAAGTTTTTTGGCAGAAACATCAAATCACCCAAGGGACTCAGCAGCCCCTACAGCCCAGATTTGGCACCCTGCAATTTCTGGCTTGTCCCAAAACTTAAATCACCTTTGAAATGGAAGCGATTTCGGACTGTCAGTGAGATTCAGGGAAACACAATGGGGCAGCTGATGGTGATTGGTAGAACTGTGTGAGGTCCCGGGGTGCCTACTTTGAAGGGGGCTGAGGCATTGCTGTCCTATGTACAATGTTTCTTGTACCTTCTTCAATAAATGTCTCCATTTTGCACATTACATGGATGGATTCCTTCTGGACAGACCTCATATTTATTATTTGACCTGACAGTTTCTCATGCTATCCACAGAACAATGTTGCATTTTAGAAGAGGAAATGACAAAAGACATGCCGGTACATTAAGGATAAAAGAATAACGGAGGGGATAGTATTATCCTTGAGAAAAGAAAAATAGTCATGTTTGGGTTAAAAGGAACGATGCCATTTACAAAAATGACTAAAACCAAAATATAACAGCAAGATACCTAGGAACAGCTCTACTTTAACTTGTGATCATACTCAAGAGTTGCTGAGTACTAAAAGAAAGCAGACTTCATCTTATTTGGGTTTTGACATTTTCATTATTTTTCTTCTCTCAAGTATTATGGCTATCCTGTATTTTCTCTGGCTTTCAAAAAAAGGAAAATAAATTTTAAAAAATAAAAGGGAGCCTTTGAGATCTTGCTTTCTGACAGTGTCCACAGTTTGTCTCAAATAAACACTTATTAAAATTAAAAAAGAAAAAAGAAAAAGAAGAAATGCCACATCCAGATTGTGGGCAAAGAACTGACAGTACTAATGATACAATAAGGCTTCTGATGTGTTGGTAAATAATGGTACCAAAGAAGTTTTAATGTATCACAGATGTGGCACACTGCTTTGTAATATATTACTTGTCATTAAAAAAAAATTTCGGTCTAAAAGTGAAAAACACATTATTTCTATTTCGGAGTAAGTTTTTTTTACCCCCAACACAGCATCAAGACACAACTATGTATTTAAACATCCCAAAAGAAATAAGACATATAAGGTCTTTCATATTTTAAAAAATGAGCCTACTATGGGAAGGGGAAAATGTTCTCTGTCATGGAAGAATACCAAGTAAGCCTCCTTTCATGTATCCATTCTCGTCTTCTTTATACTATACAGCATGCTCACTTAGAACAGTAATAATTCTCTTGATTCACAAAGGTACCAACTATTGCATTACTGGGGATCACACCTACATATTTACTTACATTTTCATTTCAAATAGAAAAATTTTCTTATTTTGAAATCTCAGAAGTTCTTATGTATTCATAAAGCAGGGAACTTAGAAACATTATACAAAACAGAAAACTGTAATGATATAATTCAAAGTCACATATACATCTGCAGTTCTTCTGCAACTTAAGGAATACTAGATCATACAGCTGAGGAAAATGAAGTAACACTCCTGCCCCCGAAGTCAAGTGACACCATAGCCATACAAGTATTGGAGAATTACAGAAGACCTTCTGTGGTCCTTTGCATCTATTTGAAATTGAAAGAAATTTTTCTGTGATAATATCTCAGAGTATCAAGATACAGTTAAGACATGGAAAATGTATTCTGAAATGTACTATCCTAGGTCTTTCCAAATAAAGAATTCTAGGCTCAATGTTCTCTAAAAAGCTAAAAAAAAAAAAAGACAAACTCTAAATAAATGAGAAGGTATAAATACATATTAAATATGTAAAAGTAAACAATGGAAAACCAACATTCAGATTATTTTCAGGTGTTCCTAATTTTATATTCATAAAACACAGTTTGAGTTTATAATCATAATGCCCTATAAAACGGAATGGATACATTACCTCTTTTCATTTTATCAGTAAGATGAAAGAAAAAACATATGGCAGAATTAGTGGAAGTCAGAAAGCTGTTTTAAGATGTGTAGTAAAGGTCCCTTAAAGAGAAAGAAGGCAGGAAATAGGGGCAAAGGCAGAGTTAAAAGTATATTAATTTTTTTGGTGCTTAAGTTAGAAGCACTGAAGGTGGAATTAACCCAGAAATTGGACCTTTCTGCACTGAAATCCAAGATAAAAAGAGCAGGCCTGGCACATTTAAGACTCTGAAAGTAGTAAAACAATATTAACATGGCATTATCTGATGGATTTTGATTAAACAGCTGAGAATACAAGGAGTTATAGATTATTGATATATGCATGAAGAGTGTATTCCTTAAATTTAGTTTTTTGTTGCTTTGCTGTCTCATTCTCAGGATATTTTATCTATTTATGACTGATAATCTATTAAGATTTACAAACAGAGAGTATATGTACATGCATGTATAACACAGTTATCTAGGTTTTTCAGGAATCCAATATTTCCCAGCTTAAATATATTAGCTAAATATGCTAACAAATTACATTCACTGTAATTCTAACTGCAGTGGTTTAAAACAGAGAGTCCCATAAGGCAAGATGTGTGAGTAAACTTGGAAGGTATGTAGCAATCATTCTGTTCCTCTGCGCTAAGGTGCAATGGGGGCCAATGACTTCACTTGGACTCATCTCATTAAGAGTATAGTTTGAGTTTTTGGCTGCCCCTCTTTCCCTCTTTCTGTTATTTATAATTTTTACTTATTTATTTAAAAATCCATTAGATAATTTTTTTTTTTTACTGTTCTCATCTAAAACCTTTGGCAAGATGTCAATATGTTACAACAAAATGTTAAATAATACCTGAGGCAACCTGTTTTAATAATACAATGCTTCTTAAATAGGACATCTTTAAAATAAGAAAACTACAGAATAATAATGAAAAGTTACTGTATTTTAAGTAAAGTGCTTTAGGAAAAATGTAAATAACCTGGACTTCTGGCCAAGATGAAGGAGTAGGTAGATAAACTTTGCTTCCTTGCACAACTAAAAGGACAACAAATTTTAAAACAAAAAACAACCAGGGCAGCCAGAAAAATGAACTGTATGGAAGTCCAACAACCAAGGAGTTAGAGAAGAAATATTCACCCAGGGTGGGAGGAGGGGCGGAGACAGGCAGCTGGGGTGGAGAAGACACGCAGCAAGGCGGCGGCTGGTGAGGTGGGCAAGGTGCTGGCTGGCGGACTGAGCAGCTCCACATTTGCGTGCAGATAAACCCAGGGGCAAAACTGAGGAGCAAGGCGGACTGAGCAACTGAGGGTTCCAGTGCAGGGAAATAAAGCCTCAAAACCTCTGCCTGTAAAAATCTCGTGGGGGGGATTGCAGTGGTGGGAGCAAGTCCCAGTCTCACAGGAGAGTCCGCTGGAGGGATCCACAGGGTCCTAGAACGTACACAAACCCACCCACCCGGGAATCAGCACCAGCAGGGCCCAATTTGCTTATGGGTAGCAGGGAAAGTGACTGAAAGCAGGGCAAGAGTTGAGCAAGTGGCACTGTTCCCTCTCTGACCCCTGCCCTACATGCAGTGCCCCAAGGCAGTGAAATAGATTGCCCCACCCTGGTGAATACCTAAGGCTCTGCCCCTTACAATGTAACAGGTGTACCAAGACAAAGAAATATGACCCAAATGAAAGAACAGATCAAAACTCCAGAAAAAGAACTAAGTGATGAGGAGACAGCCAACCTATCAGATGCACAGTTCAAAACACTGGTAATCTGGATGCTCACAGATATGACTGAGTATGGACGCAAAATAAAGGAAGAAGGGAAGGTTATGCAAAGTGAAGTGAAGAAAAATATAAGTGAAGAACACAGTGAAGGGAAGGAAACCAGGCCTCAAATCAACAATTTGGAACAAAAGACAGAAATAAACATTCAACCATAACAGAATTAAAAAACGAGAATTAAAAAAAAAAAAAAAAGGAGTGGCTAAGGAACCTCCGGGACAACTTTAAATGTTCCAATATCTGGGTCCTAGGTGTGCCAGAGGGAGAAGAGGAAGAGCAAGAAATTTAAAACTTATTTGAAAAAATAATGATGGAGGACTTCCCCAATCTGAGAAAGGAACTAGGCCTGCAAGTCCAGAAAGTTCAGAGAGTCCCAAAGAATTTGGACCCAAGGAGAAACTCACCAAGATACACCATCATTAAATTAACCAAGACTAAAAATAAGGAGAGAGTCTTGAAAGCAGCAAGAGAAAAGTAAATAGTTACCTACAAAGGAGTTCCCATAAGACTACCAGCTGACTTCTTAAAAGACACCTTACAGGCAAGAAGGGGTTGGAAAGAAGTGTTCAAAGTCATGAAAGGCAAGGACCTACATCCAAGATTATTCTATCCAGCAAAGCTATCATTTAGAATGGAAGAACAGATAAAGCGCTTTCCAGATAAGGTAAAATTAAAGGAATTCATCATCACCAAGCCCTTATTAAATGAAATATTAAAGGGACTTATCTAAGAAAAAGAAGAAGATCAAAAATATGAACAGTAAAATGACAACTAACTCACGACTATCAACAACTGAACCTAAAAAACAAAAACAAATTAAGCAAACAACTAGAAAAGGAACAGAATCACAGAAATGGAGATCACATGAAGGGTTATCACTGGGGAGGGTGAGGGGGAGAATGGGGGAAATGGTACAGGGCATAAGAAGCATAAATGGTAGGTACAAAATAGACAGGGGGAGGTTAAGAATAGTATAGGAAATGGAAAGGCCAAAGAACTTATATATATGACCCAAGGACATGAACTAAGGGGGGAATGCTGGATGAAGGGAGGATGCTGGGAAGATGGGGATTAAGGGGGTAAAATAATGGGACAACTGTAATAACATAATCAATAAAATATACTTCAAAAAAGAAAAAATATATAAATAACTTTAAAAAATTACTGAAGATTTTCTTACCTCTGAACTGTAGTTACCAACTCCTTTTCTTTCTTTTTCTGGCATATTAACTGTGTCTCTTTCTCCTGACACTGTTTTTTTATTTCTTCGAGCTTTTTTTCCATATCTTTCAAAGTCTCTTGCAAATTCTTGTTTTTTTCTTCTAGAACCTGCAGCTAAAAAGGAATTTTTTAATGTTCACATTAAATATTAAATGTGTTTCTACTACAAATTGTTACTGCGCTATCAAGGATTAATACACTATAGTTAAAATCACACTATCTTCATTTTATCTCCTTAATAACATTTTATCTCCTCCTCTGCATAAAGAGAGCTGGGAGAATGGAATTATGGAGAAGAGGAGAATGGAGCCAAAAATTTCTAGGAGATAAGAGAGAAGGTAAATGATCTCAATTTGAGGATTTTTTATAATTATATTTTTAACTGTGGCAAAATATACATGACAAAAAATTTACCATCTTAACCCTTTTTAAATGTACATTTCAGTAATGTTACATACATTCACATATTGTACAACTAATTATCAGAACTCTTTCCGTTTTTTTTGAAGTTTAAGCAGGAAGGGACATCCCTACCTCTTTATTACAAAAATGGAATTATACAACCTGTTTCATTAAATATATCACATATCATGGCATACTTTTAGGATAATATGCAGCATTTTTTTGTTTGATCTAAATATTCCATAGTGTGGATGTACTAATGAATTTAATCACTCCCCTATTGACGGAACCTCAAGTTGTCTCCAGGTTGTTTATCTGTTTGTTTGTTTGTTTGTTGTTTGGGAGCTGCCACTAAAAATAACACAGCAGTAAATGTCTTTGTGGCAATGAGATCTGGTGTTTTGTTTCTGTGCAACAGCATTTTCCAAGTGAGACTGCTGAGTCAAAGTGTGTGTGTGTGTGTGTGTGTGTGTGTGTGTTCTTTATTTTATGGTTTACACATTATAGTTGTCCCCATTTTCCCCACTTTGTCCACCTCTAGTCAGCCCTCAGCCCCCCTTCCCTCAGGCCATCACCACACTGTTATCTATGTCCACTGTCATACATGTATGTTCTTTAGCTAATCCCTTCACCTTCTTTCATCCAGTCTCCGGCCTCAAACCCAACACCTGTCAGTCTGTTGAATGTATCTATGCCTGTTTCTATTTTGTTTGTTAATTTTGTTCATTAGATGCCACATATAAGTGAGATCACATGGTATTAGCCTTTCCCTGATTGGCTTATTTCACTTAGCATAATAGTCTCTAGGTACATCGATGCTGTCACAAAAGGTAAGAATAATTCTTTTCATCTTGCAAAGCAAACTTTATACCCATTAACAACTCCCTATCCACTTCTCTCCTCAACCCCTGGCAACCCCACTTTGACTTTCTGTCTGTATGAATTTGACTACTCCAGGGACCTCATACAGTATTTATCTTTTTTGACTGGCTTATTTCCCTTAGGAAACTGTCCTCAAATTCATCAATCTTGTAGAATGTGTCAGAATTTCCTTCCTTTTTAAGGCTGCATAGTATGTATATGCCACATTTTGTTTATCCGTTCATCCACTGGTGGACACTGGGTTGCCTCCATCTTTTGGCTATTGTGAGTAACATTGTTAGGAACACGCATCACATTCAAACACCTGTTTGAGACCCTGCTTTCAATTCTTTTGGGTATACACAGAAGTGGAGTTGATAGATTGTATGGTAATTATATTCTTAATTTTTTGATGAACTATTATTATTTCCCATAGTGGCTACACTATTTTACATTATGGCCAACAGTGCATAAGGAATCCAACTCTCCACACTGTTGTCGCCAACACTTGTTACTTTCTTCTTCTTTTGATATTAGCCATATGAATGGGGTATGGAAGGTGGTATGAACCCATGTTTTTAAATCTATATTCCTTGCTGTTCCTGCTCATGCAAACTCTTGTCCTTCTTCTCTAGTTCCCCTCTTAGTTTCACAAATCATAAGCTAATTTAAACAGAGAATGTGTTGTAGGTCTAGAGTCAGCAGAATAATGACACTTCATGGATTAGACCAATGGTTTCACCTGGGAACAGTCTTTCCTCTCAGAGAACATTCGACATTTAAAAACGTCTGTAGCTTGGAGTAGAAGAAGGGACAAAGTCATGCTACTGACATTTAGTGGGCAGAGGCCAGAATCGCTGTTAAGCCTCCTTTAACACACAGGACAGAATCCTGAAACAAAAAAATTATCCTCCCTCATGTGTCAATAGTGCCGAGGCTGAAAATCCCATGATTAGAAAGACTTTGAAAAAAGACTACAGACTAGGTGGTTTATAATAAGGTTTCAAGAGGACAGGCCCCAGAATTGGTAGAAGACTTTGGTTGGGGTATTGTTAAGAAAGAAAAATGGTCAGAAAAGAAGTCAGAAGAGAAATGGAGATCACAGAGTATAAGAAAGAATTTGTGGAAAAATTAAAAAGAATGAAGAAAACAAATCAAACATCTGGAAAGGCAGTCAAAAAAGGTCTTATTGAATCTTGGTGGGTCCCCGATAATGTTGGGGAAAGTCAGACTGTGGTGCATGCATGTGTGTATGGGGTAGGTGTGTCAGTGTGATTTAGACACTGCCTTTTAGAGGAGAATGTTAAGTGAGAGAGTTAACCAACACATAGGTTCACTGGCAAGGTAACATGAAAAACAAGAAAGATCTATTCATGCTTAGAAGAACAGTTGCTAATTAAAGTTAATCCTAAAAACAGCAATTAAACGGATTTAACTCATAATCAGATAAATGTATAACTAAAATTTTAAGTTATAAAAATTATGAAATTCCTAAGACATTAACTTAAAACATGTTTTTCATATCATTTAAAGAGCATCTTATTTCATGTTACCTGTAAACTCTGACTCTGCACATCATCTAGAGTTGGAAGATCGGCCAGATACTTTTCCAAGGTCTCAATTCTTCTCTGCTTTTCTTTGTTTTGTTCAGATTCCTTCTGGCATTTCTTTTTCAGGCTATTGATATATCTATCTCTGGTTTTAAGCTATAAAAAAGATTATGAATCTTCAGTAGTTTTGTGTCATTAAAAAAATAACAAAACAAACATTCTAATCTCAGCTATCACTGATTTCTCCAACAGTTTTAAATTATAGTTAATACTACCACCAACTCCAGTAAGATTTATTTTACTTCAATTCTAATATTCACATTTTTTTCAAATTTCCGTATCAGTGAAATCAAATTTTTGAAATTTGTTTTCTGTTACAACTGATAGTATCCTATAAATTGCAGCCAGCCAGGTAGTAGTAATGATATTTTTATTGTATTTATGTAATATAGTTTTTACTGCCCGCATATGTGCAAAGTTGGTCAAGGTTCTCCATATCTTTGGAATTCCAACAGTGTTATGTACATGTTGAAACTATGTGCTGAGTTTAAATGTTACATTATAATTTGGCATTGAAAAAAGTTATTGGTACTCAGCAAGACACAGAAACAGAGCCATGGGGCATAATTTTGAAATCAGGGAAGCAAGTCATTCTCTTGAGGAATGAGTCCAATTCTTATTTCTTGCAAAGCTATATTGAAATGTTTTGTGTGAATTAAGAAAGGAAGATACCCACAAATTAAAGCTGTTCTCTTACTAATAAACTTGCAAAGGAATTACACTTAGTAAAATTATCAAATACTGAGGAACTGATAAGGGGACTAGATTATTCCATATGTCAATCAAGACTATCATTGAGCACCGTGTCATAATTAAGCTTGCAGCATATGTTCTAAAAGTTACATAAAATAAAGGTGTGCCTTACTATTAATGTTATTTTAGGATTGATGAAATACGTGATTCTAGTAAATCCCAATTTGTACAGGTCAGACCTCAGATTTCTATGCAGTAATTTTTTTCACCTTTGCATGTAAAAATACTGTCTTTAAATTTCATCTTATATTCAACACTTTCATACTTCGGATCAATTAAGAACAGTATGTATGTATAAACAATTGCCTAAAAAGTGAACTCCAGACTCATATTTACCTTAAATTACCAGGCTTCCATCATTTAACATTCTTTTAGAAATTTAAAGGGTTCTAAAATATTTTTACAGCCTTTTCCCATATACACCAGAGAAATAAATGCCAGTAATTAGTATATAATGGAATAGTCCTTTCAAATTTTATTAAAGCTAACGCTTGTCTACAATCTAGTTTCTTTCATGCCTTATCTGATTTCTTTCAGGTCCACTATATAACAACTTTTATCAAAACAACTTCAATTGAAAAAATGAATATATCTCATTTATTCCATAAGTAATATCAGAATCTATTACACTGTATAAGTAGCAAAACTGGTAAAACAGACAAAACCTACTATTTGCTGGAGCTTTCTCAGGACTAAAGGCAAGTATGCTAGTATGGCAATTTAACATGTGATCTATTGGAACGCACAGACTGTTGGCACTGGTGGTGACCTGAGGGACCACATAATACAATTCCCTCTTTGAATATGAGGCCTAAAGATCTTTAGTGACTTAACTACGAGTCACAGAGACAGAGCTAGGATTTAAACACAGACTGTCTGACTGAACTTTAAGGCCAATGTTCTTTGGTTCTATACTACTAATAACCAGATTCCCATAAATTCTCTAGGGACGAGCTGTGCCTGCATGGCCCATCGACAAAGCCTACTTTTGCCTTAGCAAATAACCCTGGAAGTTATAGAAATAAACCTAACTGATCAGCCTATTTTTTCTAAATGTTCTCTAATTTACACTTAATTGTTTAAGTGTATTATAAATGTGAGACACAGTGATGTCCTCAAAAAGCGGCCCTGGAATAGGTCAGTCATGTGGTCGTCTACTCTATGCAAAGATGTCCTAGTTTTCTTATTTTCCTTTGGTTGGTTAACTGCCTTCTTTGCTATCATGCCAAGCTTGCTGCCCTTGATCACAAATTTCTGCCAACACTCTCCTACCTGATACCATCTCCGTTATTCGCTGACAAGTGATAAGCTGTACCTGCTGGGTCTTGGGTTGTTTTTTTTTTCTCAGCCCTGCTCACTGATGAGCAGCTCTTTTTTTTTTTTTTTTTTAACTTCAAAGGTTTGCGTTGTTTCTTTTGCGTTGCAAAGATTAACGGAGGTTACTGAAGTCTCCAGTGATTACCTCCGGGTAAATGAGGCATAACTAATAAATTTTTCCTATTCTATTTATAAAACATTAAGTTTTTCCTTTCCAGGGGGTATCACACAACACTAAGACCATTCTTTAAAGGCAACAGCAGGGCCCTATTTTAGAAGAGGTTAACAAACAAACTTGTTTTCCTTTGTTTTAAACATAATGATTAGAATAAAAAAGATTAGTGAGGAAATTTTTCCTCTAGAATTTTTATAAATCATTACTAGAACCAAAGCATCAGCTGTGGCGTTCAACTGCCTTGAATTTTACTCCTAGCTTTTAAACAATTTCTATCAGCATGCAACTAGACAAATTACTCAAATTACTTTTCTCAAAGCTTAAGGTACCCCACTTTTTAAAATGGGGCCATAGTATGTTTCTGAAGATTAGGAATAAATAAAAAAATGCATTTAATGCACATTAATATGCTGTCTGCAACATACAAGAAAAAGCTCATTAAAAATAGCTCCTATTATGATTATTATTATCACATTAAATATTTTTCCGTCAAAACAATTAGTCTCGATCAGCATTACAGTGAATAAAGGCAGAAGGAAACAATGCGATCCAATCTCATGTGGGTCCAAAGTGCTGTTTAGTTGATGCATTATCAAGACGTCTATTTTCTATTTCCATACTCCCTTCAGGAACCCAAGTCCTCCCCATGTTGACACAAACTCTGCCCTCTACATTCACCCCCTTCCCCAAGTTTCCCTGGTATACAGATTTACATTCTTAATTGCCTCACTCCACAGAGTGAATTTCTCCCATTTCTCTTAAAAACATGCTCCATTGTGTACCCACTCTGTCATCTTTGATATTTCTGTCTAATTATTCTTTCCCTAGTCCTTTGCTGTTACCTCATTTCCTTTCCTTCTCTTCTGGCAAAAATCACTTGAAAGCATTCATTGATTCATTCTTTGATTGGTTAATCGATTCATTCATTCATTCACTAAATATTCCAGGCAGCACAGCTGGTGACACATTTAGATACAATCCTGAGTTCATGGAATTTATGGAGAAATATTTTTAAAAATAATTATTCAAAATTCTGCTAGGTACTAGAAAAAAGAACGAAATGCTCTAAATGTATCTGCATCTCAAAGGAAAGGTTTGAAGGCACGGAGACTTGACAAAATAAATAGGTGATGGGGGAGTGGGAAAAGATGCCAAGTATTTACCCAGCAAAGAGGATACTTTGTGTAACGACACTAATACCAGACACAAACCTGTGTGTGCAATTGTAAGACACTGTATCAATGACACGATGTACCTCAAGGATACTGGCAGAGCCTAAAGCTATATAATTAGGCAGGATCTTTCATTCAGGTCATGGCATGAATTCGATTCTTATTTTACAGACAATGAGATGGTATTAATGGGTTTTAACCAAGTCAGTGACATGACTAGATCTTCTTTGAAAAGGTTCAGTCCTCTACGCTATCAAAAATGGATTTGGGAAGATGTGGAGCAACTAGAACTCTCACACACTTGTAGTGGAAGTGTTATATGGTACATACAAACACTTGGGAGAACTTAGGGACTTTCTTGTAAGTTGCATATCTATTCTCTGAACTGTATAACCCAGAAATTCCACTCTTAGGAGTTTATCCAAGAGATATGAAAACCTATGGTTACAAAAAGTCTGGCATAAGAATGTTCACAGCAGGTTCATTCATAATTTCCCAAAACTGCAAACAATCCAAATACCTATGTAATAGGAGAGTTGAAACTATCTCTATACTGAAAGGCAACTCAGTAATTGAAAAAAAACCAAAAAACTACCAATACATACAACAATATGAATAAATCTCAAAGACCTTGAGTGAAAGAAAACAGACACGAAAGAATATACCGTGTGACTCTATTTATATGAAGTTCAATAAGACTCAAAACTATTTTATAGCGTTAAAAAAATATGTCCAGGAGGGAAAGGAGACTAACTAGAAAGAAAAACAAGGGAACTTCTTGGGTGATTGCAAGGTTCTATGTTTCATTTTAGATGGTGGTTATATGGGCATATACTATTAGTAATACTCATCAAATCGAACATCTGAGATCTGTACATCTGTATACAAATAATGCTTCAAATTTTAAAAATATAATAAAATAAAATACATAGAATTGTAACAAACAAAAAAAATGGAGGGAGGGAAAGAGCAGATAGGCAGAACATGAGTGGATTCAGAGGCTACTGCAAAAGTTCTGCCAAGAGAGGGTAACTTGGACCAGGAGTTAGGAGACAGGCTTGACAAGCTTAGTAGTTTCTAATATGAGTAACTGAATACATGGTAATCAACACTGAAGAAAATTTTGTTTTGTTTCATTTGAGAAGAATAGGGCAGTAGGAGGCACATTAAGAATTGTGTTTTGGCTCTGGCTGGGTGGCTTAGTTGGTTGAAGCATCATCCCGTACACCAAAAGGTTGCGGTTCAATCCCCAGTCAGGGCACATACTTAGGTTGCAGGTTTGATTCCTGGTCAGGTGCATATGGGAGGCAACTGATCGATGTTTAGCTTTCACACTGATGTTTCCCTCTTTCTATGCCTTCCTATCTCTCTCAAATCAATAAACATATCCTCAGGTGAGGATAAGAAAAAAAAAAAAAGAATTGTGTTTTGGATATGGAAGTCTGAAATATTTTTAAGACATCCACGCAGAAGTCATCAAATATGTAGTTAGTGTATAAACTGATTTTATTAGGCACTGGACACCAAAAATAATAAAAGAAAAAACATTTAGATAAAATGTAAACATAAATTTTAAAATTATATCCACTGAATCATCATAATTTAACAGTCTTTTAATTAACAAGTCTCAGGTAGGAAAATATTTTAATCACTCCCATATCTGAATATTTCCTTAGCTCCCTGCAAACTGTGATACTCTATGAAATCCCCAAAATACAGAAAAGAAACAACAGGAAGCAGGTTCTTAAGGTACCTCCAAGTTAGCCAAGTAAAAATACATTGTACAATAGAAAGAGAAACCATGTAAAATTTTTGCCAGATGTTTTTAAGATAAAAATTTTAACTCAAAATGGTGATGGAAGGAGATCTGACTTTGGGTGGTGAGTACACAACACAATATACAAATATGTATTATGGAATTGTATACTTGAAACCTATATATTTTATTAACCAATGTCACCCCAATAAATTCAATAAAAACTTATATACGTATATATATACACACACACTCACACAAAAATGTCAGTTTTTAGTTCTCTATTAATAGCTCCAGTCTCCCTGCAGAAATCATGGTGACTGGCTTCAAGATCACTTGAATAGAGGGTTCAGTTAATAGAATAAGCTGTGTGTACCAAAAGGGAAATTTAAAATCAGTTCTGCCACTAAGTAGCAGCTTAAGGATCTGTGCCTCATCAGTAAATTAGGGTTAGGAAATATCCTACTTTATCTTTAATAATATTATAAAGGAATGAGATGAACTATGTAAAAATACTTTAATATAGGCAGAACAGTCAAATAAAAGTACAGACACATTGTATATATATAGGTATTTAGTTTTTAGCTACTTATTCTGAACCAGGCGCTTCAGCTTAAATAATTTCAAGTCATTTGCTAATGAAAGAAAGACTAGCCTTATTTCATCTACTAATCCTTCATGCCCAACATAACAAAGAAACAGGGCCCATAAAGAAAAGGGAAAACAGGTATTGGTTTCACATTTCAGTGCAGGCAATGAACTTTAAAGGTTTCACTATTAGAAAGATATAATATGCAGTGGTATTTTTATCCCTCAAGAAAATCATTAGATTTTTTTAAGTAGGGTTACTCAGGTTACTACAAAACTAATCACTCCAATATAAATTTATAGCCTGGTATGATACCTGGCATATAGCAGGTAACAGACAAATAATTATACATTGAAGAAATGTTGACATGATTTAACTTTATTAAAAATACCTACCTTTTCCTCTAGTTTCCTCTTCTCATCACTAAACTGGCTTATTCTTTGTTTGAGAAACTGATTAAGCTGTAAAACCTCTTTCTCAGTAGATGCAAGCTTTTGCTCAAGCTCTTCTTGCTGGGAACTGGATCCTGACTGATCTGAAAACGGAGTCTGGAGTGAAGTGTTTTCATATTGTGGCTATTGGGAAAGAAAAAATAAACAGCTAATCCTTTAAAAGTTCACTTGTCTTTCCATCCCCATTTCCCCCCACTTTGCCCACCTCCACTTACCCCTCACCCCCCCCATTCCCTTTCCCTTTGTCTTGGAAAGGGACTTTGCTTGAGATGACGGGCACACAATGCCCCGTGCAGATGATGGTTTACAGAGTTGTACACTTGCAATCTGTACCCCAATATCCTCAATTTAATTTTTTTTAAGTTTGTCTTGAACAAATGGAAAGAAATTGGAAATGAGATATAGTATGAAGAGTACATACAGGCTATAGCAACAAACAGAGCTTGACATAAATTCCAGCTCGCCAGCAGTTTAGTAAGTATCATACAGAAAAACATAATGAAACTGTTACAGTGCTAAGATAGTTGTATGTGTAGTAGCTATGGAAAGGCTTTACAGAAGCAAATATGTATGCCTCTATATAACTTGACTGAGGCCTTGAAGAACTGAGACTGTCCCAAAGGGGAAGATGCAATTCACAAATCATGTAAATAGCATTTATCATGTTCAGGGTATGTCAAGATGATGGAGTCAGGCACTGCCCTTTATAAACTCCAACTATAATTAGAGGCATAAGAGAAATCCTTTTGTAATCATCTATAGGACACAATGTATTGAGGTAATATGGTAGGCAAAGAAAAGCCATCTTAAGAACAAAGTGTCAGCAGGTGCGAGGATAAATGATGACAACATTGGGAAAATGAGAAAAAAAGCATTCCTGGGGAGGTGGCCTTTGAGATAGAGTTTGAAAATAAGGAAGATTCTAGCAGGAATAAATAAAAAGAACATTTGAAAAAGGTAAAACATGGAATATATGCAGAGAGTACCCATGTCCATTTAAAGTATAGGTTACAAGAGCGGGGAGTATAAAGGAAAATTTAAAAATCTAAGTGGATCATATTGTAGATTGTAAGGTTCAAAGTTTAACCTTAATTCATAGAAAATGGAAAGCTAGTGGTGGTTTCAGAAGAAAGTAACAAGATTTCAGAAGGTCGTTAACTATGTTTTGTAAATTCCCTGGCTTTTTTTGGTAACTTCCTGGCATTTTATAAATTCCCTAATATTTAAACCTAGTGCATAGACTCTCGATAACTTTTGATGAAAAGGAAAGATTTTTAAAAATGCTACACCACTGGAAGCAGTGGACAGGGTGATTACAGGATACTGAGACTAGATATGAATATATCATTTTAAGGAGTTACTGTAACCTATTTGTTTGGAAAAATGAGGAACTGACAAAACTCTGAAAGCACAACTGAAAAAATTCAGAGCAAATTATTTTTTCAGAGGCAAATGAACAAGAAATGTTAAAAAACAAAAACAAAAACGAAGGTTGAGATTTTCAGCCTAAGTAATAGGGAAGATCATATTCTAAGCAGAGGTAAGGTCATATACAACAACATGTCTAAGCAGATGCACTTAATTACAATTAGAGCCTACTGACATTAAGATACCAGTTAAACATACAAGTGCAGATAAGCATGAGGCAGTTAGAGAAGTGGGTCCCAAACTCAGCAAAATGACTAGGCTATGCTAGAAGACTATAAAAAGTTAATACAGATAGTTTTCAACCTGACATGTAATGAACTTAGAAAATGCCACTTTTTCTATTTTACTAATAAGAGCTGGCCACAATGAAAATTCCACAACTCTGTTCATATCTGTGAGAGAAGTAAGGTCATAGGGCAAACTATTGTCCCCAAAATTGGAGAGACAGGTGAACAGAAAGAATCGCACTTGCTGGAAAAGACTCCTCCATGGGAACCAATGTTGGGGTAGGAAAACCAGAACTGTAATTGATGAATTGATGAACTGCTGGACACTCAGCCGGGACAAGCCTCCAGTGCTACCCAGTCACAGAGGACCTTCAGTTTTTCTGAGTTTTTACCCCCAGGAGCTCTACCAGGTCCTCACAATAAATATCAGAGAAAAATCCCCTCATGCTTCCAAAAGAAAAAGAAAAGGAACCATTTAGAAATACACCAGAACACTCCATTCTTCTTAACAAGACCTGATCTCAGGGGAAACTACTGGGCTGGTCAAAAAGTCTGTTACTTTTTTTCCATAAAGTAAAAGGCACATTTTTCATTTTCACCAATAACTTTATTGATTTGGATATTTTGAGTATGTCGGCTATCTCCTTGGGAAAGAAAAGAAATGAGAAACACTAGTAAAGTTCACAGTCTGGGAGAAAAGGCCCACCAAAAGACGAAGACTAATCAAAGACTACAGAGCACTTTTCCTCCACCTTACCACTATTGCTAAAGGCCCACTCCCCACATTTCATTTTACCCAGTACATGAGGTCCATCTTTATGAAATTTACAAAACATACTAAAAGTAAAAAACAGTCCAAAGAGACTGAACAGGAACCAGGGTGAGCTGTGTCAAGAATTCTAGAATTATCGGAAGAGAAATCTTTTAAACTTTAAAAAATTTTTAAAACTGAGTATCTTAAGGGCTTTAATGTTAAGGTGAATGAAATGCAAGAACAGGTAAATAACGTAAGCCCAGAGATGGAAATTCTAAAAAAAAAAAATCTAAAATAAATTCTAGAGATCAAAAACGGTTAAAGTAGACTGTAAGAGAAATGAAGAACATCTTTGATGGGTTCATCAGCAGACTACACACAGCTCAGGAAATAGTATCTGAGCTTGAGGATATCACAACAGAAACTCCCCAAATGGAAGAGCACAAAGAAAGCAGGCTGGAAAAAAACAGAACAGAATATCTAAGATCTATGAGATAACTACAAAAGGTGTATCACACATGTATCATACATGTAATGGGAACACAAAAAGGAAAAGAGAGAGAGAGAGAGAGGGAGAGAAGCAATATTTTGAAACAATAATGACTGAGAATTTTCCCAAATTGTCAGAGACCAAAGATAAAAGTTATATCGGACTTCTCAGAAACCATGCAAGCAAAAAGACAGTAGAGTGAAATATTTAAAGTGTTAGGACTAAAGCCCACTGACCTAGAATTCTGTAACCTGTAAAATTACTCTTCAAAAGTGACAGAGAAATATTTTCTTAGACAGACAAAAAAAAAATTGAGAGAATTTGCTGTCAGTAGACTTGCATCGCAAGAAATGTTAAAAGTTCTTCAGACAGAAAGAAAATAATATAGGTCAGAAACTTGGATCTACACATAAAAAGGAAGAATATTAGAGAAGGTATAAGGAAAAATAAAATAAAGCTTCTATTTTTCTTAACTGGCCTAACAGATAACAGTTTGTTCAAAATAATAATGGCAATAATGTATTCAATTGCATGTGTGTGTATTTCTATTGAATATATAGAGAAAATAAATGACAACAATGATATGAGGCAGAGAAAGGAAGGTTTAGGAATAGTTATTTTAATACAGCACTCACACTATCCATGAAGGGTAATGGATTTGCACTAGCTTTAAATACACAGGACCCAGCAGAAGTAAGGACTGCTTGAGTGTGGTTGGTGGGGTAATAATATGGGTATAATAATTTAAAGTTTTAATTTGAACATTTCACCTAAAATGTCATACAGTGTGCTTGAGTGTGATATTATGTTACAGAATTACATGCTTATGATTTTCTAACAAAAGGTTTTGTAGTAAAAAAGGGGCGTTATTTGTGCCAGACCTCATATATTGCAACCACTTAAAAAAGTTTTTAAAAGAGCATAATATATATGCTAAGAAGGGAGAGAAAATGGAATTACATAATGTGCTCAATTAAAACTGCAGAAGGCAGAGAAAGTGTGGAAAACAAAAATAGGAACAAAGAACAAGAGCAATAAAATGGCAACGAACGTGACAGATATTAATCCGACTATATCAATAATCGCTTTAAATGTGAATGGTCTAAACACACCATTAAATGACAGAAATGGTCTGAGTGAATCCCAAAACAAGGCCCAACTATATATTGCCTAAAAGAACTCACCTTAAATATAAGGACACAAAACGATTAAAATGGATGGAAAAAGATATGTCATACTAACATTAATAAAAAAAAAAGCTGGAATAGCTATATTAATTTCAGACAAAGCAGACTTTAGAGCAAGGAAAGTTTTCAAGGATCAAAAGGAATATCACATAATGATAAAGGGTTAAAATTTCAAGACATAACAATCCTTAAGGTATATGGGCCTAAAAACAGAGCATCAAAATATGACTGTGGTACAGCAAGGACTTCTGGATACACTACCCAAAACATGACCCATTAAAAAACATTGATAAGCTGGACTTCATTCAAATTTTTTGCTCTGCAAAAGACAGTTATCAAGAGAATGAGAAGACAAGCTACAAAGAGGGAGAAAATATTTGCAAAAGACACAGCTGATAAAAGGAACTGCATCCAAACCACTAAAAAAGGGAGTGCATCTCTCCAGGTAGCAGAGGGAAACATAATTTTGTTAAAATGAAGCATAAAGAGGTTTCTGTTGCCAATGCTGTAGGTGAGCTTAGGCCTTTCTTTGCAGCCTGCCAAAGATTCTAATTTTACTTGCACTATTTTAACTCTTCTTGCCTGTGGGGGGTGGGTCGGGGTGGGACACATATGAACCAATGAGACCTGAAAACTATACTGACATCATTTTCCTATTTACCATTTGCGTATGAGCAAATTTGCACTATGCAAATGTGTCCTGTGGTAAGAGAAGCTGTGGTTGATCTTACAGATGAAAGCAAACCGAAAAGTCTGAAGCCAAAATGCTTTAATTTCTAAATTTAATACGAACTTTACAGCTTTCACCTACTTTCTCTGAGTGTCACAGAACCCCCTCCCCCCTGCAACCCCGCTGCTTCTAAGTTGTGCTCTTCTACTACCTTCTAATACACTGCTGTTCCTTGTCTTTCTTTCTGGTTCCCGTTTTCCTCACTCCCTGCAACATTTGGTCACGCCCAAGGCTTCAACAACCACTCAGGGAGACTGACAACTCCTAAATCTCTAATCTCTCCCTCAGACCTGTACCCAGGAGTGTCGGCCTCAGCCATCTCAGTCCCAAATTTACAATATATAGGCTTAACTAATTTTTCTGCTCTAAATCTATTCCTGATGTATCAGTCTCTATCTCGGTCACTAAACAATATAAAACAACATTCCCTGTCTGAAGTGAGGCAATCATTCTCATCCCATTAAAGTCACTAAATCTAGCCCATGTTTGGTTGCACAGATGTTTCTGTCATTCTGGCCAACGTTGTTTTAAAATTCAGAGGTCATTTAACTTTTAGACTGAGATAGCCTCTGCCTGCCTCTGATACCATCCACTTTAAGTCCAGTCTCTACTCTGCCACTGGAGTAACCAAACTAGGATACTTTGTGACGAGTGCAAGAATAATAATTATGCTAGTACTACAGGTATTAACTGAAATGGTCCCTAAATGCTGGACAGATGGAACCCTTCCTTCTCAGGCCTTTGAAACAAGTTGATCCCTGTTTAGGTCTTCAACCACATTTCTAACTCTTCTTGTTTTGCACTTCATCCATACAGAATAATTTGTATTTTTCTAAATGCATTATCTCCTCCTCTTGCCTTTGGTCCTCCTCACATGTAGTAAACTATGCCTCTAACACTATTCCTCCATCTCCTTCACCTGGCTAAGTTCTTCTAGTTCATCAGGTTCTCGGCTTAGATATTCCTTCCTATAGGAAGCCTGACCTGATTCTTGGAAGGCTGGTTTATATGTTCTTTGTAGGGATTCCCATAACATTTCATATACATCTCTTTGGGGCACTTCCAAAATACTACAGTTGTTTATCTGTTTCTCATTAGCACAATCTAATGATATACTCTTTGAGGGAAAAACCAACTTCATTCACATTTATATTACTAGAGCCTAAAAGGTGCCTTATCCATTGTAAATATAAATAGTTTTTGAAGAAATGAATAAACATGTCTATATACTGTTTCCCTCTGTGGGCTTCAAGATTTATGAAGACAGAAGCTGTTCTTCACTCTTGTGGCCCCAGCATTTAACATATTAGATGTTTATGTTTAGTAGGATGGGCTCCTTTGTAAAGGTGGTACTCATTTACAAAATACTCATTAGAACCCAAGGACTTGGTAAGAGAAAAAGTAGCTGAAGGAAAAAGAAATAGAAAAAAAATTATATACTTGAAAAGAAATAGGATACAATGGAAATAAAGGTGGAATAATGCACTGATGAAGTGTAATAAATATTATTCAGTTGGTCTTTCCAAGGTGTACATGCATGTATATGGAAAGAAGAGAACTCTTTCTTCTTCAGTCTTTAATGAAAGAAAAAGGAGTCTTTTGCATTTTGAGCATTTTGTTTTTTTCCCATGAAGTCATGTTAACCACAGGTTGAAATTTTGGTATACAGCATTAGAAGTATAATTCACTCTTTGGTTCTACCCATTCTATCCTTAAAACACTCTGGGAAGTTTGAGTTTTAGGGTAAAGGCAGTGTACTCTTGTTCTACCTGTGAGACTTGGTAATGTCCACGTCTCAGGTCATCATGACTGTAAAGGCTATTCAAAGTTTTTAATAAGCAAAAAGAAGTTATTTCTAACATGTTTTTTTCAATCTATAAATTCATAAAAGAATGTTATTTCAAAATTTTCTTTATTTAACCTAGAATACACAGACTATTTAAGGTATTATTTTCTTTGTTTAATGTTTTAGGAATTAAAATGAACAAGCTATGAACCCCAAAACGTGAATTTACAAAATGCTATGCATTAAAATTAATGCTGTTCATAGGTCCAACATAAAAATTACTTTGCTAAAGGAATGTTCTATCATCACGTTTGTTGTTTCTTCTAATGACTGCCATTTAATGAGCTCCCTATATCTAATAAAAAGAAGTTTACCTTATATATTTATCATATCCATTTAATACTTCAGGTATCCCCTTTTATTAACTGCCCTTATCTTTTAAAATCAAATTTCTCAACAATATTTTAATTCTTCACATACTTTAAACACTTTCTAATATTTTTAGTAGTCTCACCCTTTTCCACTTCCTTCCAGGTATTTCTGTCATTGCTGACTGGCTTGCAGAGCCCTCTACTGGCCTGATGCTGTGTCAAAAAGCATTTTCTTCAGCTTTCAGATACACATTAACTTTTACATGCTTTTGGTAATATAATAATAATGGTATAATTCATGTAAAACCTTTATTCAGAATAATAAAATTACAAGGAGAAAGTGCATAGTTCTATTAAAATACTGTTATCAGAAATAAATCCTTGCATATATGGTCCAATGATTTTAGATAAGGTGCCTAGAACAGTCAACGGGAAAGAGATGGTCTTTTCAACAAATGGTTCTGGGAAAACTGGGTTAACCACATGCAAAAAAATGAGGTTGAACTCTTACCTAACATAATATATAAAAATTATCTCAAAATGTGTCAAAGATATAAATGTGAGACCTAAAACTAAAAAACTCTTAGAAGAAAACATATGGCAAAAGCTTCATGACACTGGATTGGGCAATAATTTGACTATGACACCAAAGGCAGGCAAAAAAAAAAGAAAAAAGTGACAAATTAGACAATAAAAATTAAAATATTTTGTACATGAAAATACATTATCAACAGAGTAAAAGGGCAACTCAGAATGTAAATAAGTATTTGCAAATCATGCATCTGATAAAGGATTAATATCCAGAATACATTGAGAACTTCTAAAGCTTAACAACAACAACAACGACGACGACAAACCTAATTTAAAAATGGGCAGAGGTCTTGAATAGGCATTTCTACAAAGCAGATACAGGCATACCTCATTGTACTGTGCTTCTCATTATTGCACTTGGCAGCTACTGCATTTTTTACAAGGTGGCTTGTGGCAACCTTGCATCGATGATTAGCATTTTATAGCAATAAAGTATTTTTTTAAATTAAGGTATGTGCATTGTTTTTGCAGACAAAATGCTATTGCACACTTAACAGACTACAGTATGGTGTAAAGAGAACTTTTATCTTCACTGGGAAACCAAACAAAATCATGTAACTCGCTGTATTGCAGTATTCACTTTATTATGGTGATTGGAACCAAACGTGTAGTAGGGATTCCCATAAAATATCCTGTATGCCTGTATAAAACTGATCAATAAGCACATGAAAAGATACTCAATATCACTATCATTAGGAAAATGAAAATCAAAACTACAATCAGATATCACCTCACTTCTATTAGGATGACTATTATCAAAAAAGTAGAAAGTAACAGTGTTGGCAACAATGTGAAGAAAATGAACCCTTGTACACTGTTGGTGGGAATGTACAATGATACAGTCACTGTGGAAAACATTATGGCAGTGCCTCAAAAAACTAAAAATAGAATTACCATATGATCTCTCAATTCCACATCTGGCTATATACTCAAAAGAACTGGAAACAGTCTCAGAGATATCTGTACAGCACATTCAAATAAATAATATAAAATATGTTCGTGGCAACATTATTCACTATAGCTAAAATATGGAAGCAAGCCAAGTATCCACTGTCATGAACGGATAAGCAAAATGTGGTACACATACAATGGAATATTATTCAGCCTTAGGAAAGAAAATTCTGATAAATGCTTAAATATGAATGAACTGGGAGAACATCATGCTAAGTGAAAAAGCCAGTCACAAAAAGACAAACAAATACTGTATGATTCCACTAAACATGAGATACTTAGAATCAGAAAGTGGACGGTGATTGTCAGCCATTGGGAAGAAGAATAAGGAGGTATCGCTTAGTGGGTACAGTTTCAGTTTTTATAAGATGAAAAGTGTTATAGAGATAGATGGTGGTGCACAGTATTATGAATGTATTTAATACCACTGAACTGTACAATTAAAAATGGTTAAGATGAAAGACAGTAAGTTTTATATGTATTTTAACACAAAACAATGAAAAAAACATGGAAATAACTCCTCTACTTGCCCACTTTATATAAACCTATTTAAGGGCAAAAGGTAGGTATATAAACCTAAGAAGGGCAAAAATCTCAAAGTCTGTGAACACTCTGTTAGCACAGCTATGAGTTGGGTTGGGGGGAGTCTTACATACTGCTGGTAAGAGTTAATAATTAGAATAAGCTCTCTGGATAGCAATTTGACAATATCAATAAAAATGACCAATTTATACAACACCTAGATATTTCACTTCTGAGAATTTAGCTTACAAAAAAACTTGCAAAGGAGCAAAACAATGTTTATAAATGATTATTGTTCAAAACATTATTTATTAATATCCCCAAACTACAAACTATACAAATTTTGAGGAGCAGGAACAGGTTGAATAAATTATGCTATCTCCATAAAATGAGAAATCAAGCAGTTGTAAAAGCAAAAAAAAAGGATGCTGTCTATGTAATGATATGGTAATTACTGTTTGTTACATAAGATAAAGGAAAAAAGCAACATGACAAAATATGTATGTATTTTGATACTTTTTGTTAAAGTTGGAGGATAAAATGCATTTATATCTGCTAGTGATATACAGGAACTCTGGAAGGGTACACTAGAAATTGGTAACAGTAGTTCTTGTGTATGTGGTATGAACTGGACAGATGAAAGACAGTACCTGGAAATCTTTTACTACATATATAAGTATAAATCCTGTGAAAAGGTTATTAATTCAAAAAACATTCTAATCTTAGAAGCTAAGTACAAAATTAATGCATGCTTTATTAATAAAACTATAAAATCCTCTATAATCTTACCTGCAAACTAGACATGTAAGAATCCCCACAATTTACATAGTGTCCTAACATAGCATGTTGTGCTCGTAATTCATTATCCCTTATTCGCTCATGTAGGTGGGTAATTTGCTGCTTCTGCCTGCAAAATATAAATTGAAGTCACATTATAAAAAAATACATTTTTCTAAAAATAATTAGGAGCAGAACTTCTAGTGTTCTAATAATTTGATTCAAGAGTTAAAAGTATTATCAATCTTAAAATTCATAACAGGAAACTGAGCAACTTGAATGACTTTGTATTGTTTCCTTGATGTCCTTCTATAATATACAGAATTGAAGGATATATTTTAATAGTTATGACAATGACTATCTGCATTTCCTACTGCCATAAAATGAATGCATGTCTCCCCTAAAATTCATATATTAAATCTTAATGCCCAGTGTGATGATATAAGGAGATGGAGGCCTTTGGGAGGTAATTAGGTCATAAGGGCAAGAGCTTCAAGAATGCAATTAGTATACTTATAAAAGAGGCCACAGAGGGTTCCCTGGCCCCTTTCACAATGTTACAGGAAGGAGATGGCCATCAGTGAACCAGGAAGTTGGCTCTCCCCAGACACTGAATCTGCCAGTGACTTGATCTTGGACTTCCCAGCCTCTATAACTGAGAGATAAAATTCTGTTCTTTGCAAGCTACCCAGTGTATGGTATTTTGTTATAGCAGCCCAAATGCACTAAGACGCCTATTAACTTATATCCCTCAAAATGGTAATTATAATGGTGTTCAAAAAAATAACAAAAGTCAACTGATTCTCACTGTTTGAAGAAGAGTATATCCTGTTAATAAAAGTCTGAATTTTTATTTGCTTTTAAAATGTGCAGTATAGGGAACAGTCAATAATATTGGAATAACTATGTATGGTGCCCGATGGGTATTACACTGATGGGAGTGATCACTTTGTAAAGTATATAAATGCCTAATCACTATGTTGTATGCCTGAAACTAATATAATATTATATGTCAACTATAATTGAAAAATAAATTTTAATAAACAAAAGTATTAATTTCAAGAATGTACAATTAATTAAATTATGTGTTCAAAATGTATACCCAACTTGATCTGTAATTATTCATACATAAAATTCACTCGTATTAGACATAACAAATATGTTTAAAAGCTCTTTTCATGAAATCAATTAAAACTACCTTCTACAATCTTTATTAATTTACAAAGTATGGAAGCATCAAGCATTAAGCATATGCTATGTTTCAGGTTCTTTTCAAGATAGTAAAGAAAATGGCAGACGGTAAGAAAGCCCAGATGTCTATGTTCTAGTTCACATCCCAGTAGGTCTTTACTTTCTAAGCAAAATCTTTTGAAATTTCAACTCTTAAGTATATTTAAAGGTTTGAATTAGGGTTGAATTTCAAGGCTAAAATGTCTACTACTACTTTATCCCATATAACCACATTAAAATGAGTGTGACTAGCATTGATTAAATACCTTCTCAAAATATTCACCAATTACCATGATATAGAATATGTTGAATTATCTCAAAAATACACATAAATGACAAAGAATCAACATGTATCACAGATAATATAATTAGTATTAGGTTTATTGTTAAAAAATAATCATAAAACTGTTAAGTTTAACACAATTTTTTCTGAGCTTTGGTACTCAAACCACACAAAATTTTTGGAATGACCCCACAAATATCCAAAATTCTTATCTGTAAATCATTTAATTTCAAATATTCATGATTTTTATAGTTTCTGTGTTTTCATATCTAACACAGATTAGTTAAAAAATGACTTTAAAGTAGTTTTCCAATTTGATTATTTCCTAAGTGTAAGAAGATGAGAAGTTTCCAAATAATGAATTACTCTAATGTAAATGGAAGGATGGTAGAAGACAGACAGACAGCCTAACCCACCAACCAACCCTGTGTTGAGGATGGTTCTTAAAGGGACTAAGATTGGGGAAGGCAGACATAAGAAATCAATGTATTTGTAAGGTTCTGTTTTTTTAAACTCTACATGGTGAACACAAAGGTTATTTTTTTTAAATCTACATTTCTGTGTGCCTGAAATATTTAGTAATTAAAAAGATATATATAGACTTACCGATCAATTACAATTTCTTTCTGCCTTAGCAGTCCTTCTTTTATTTTCAGCACTGATTCCCACTTTGTGAAATCCTGATAGCCAGAGGGTGAATAACTTTGACGAGATGATCCAGTCAAAACCTGCACAAAAATGCTTAACTCTTAGTATTCTAAGTGTCTAAAGGAAATATTTATATTTCATCTAATATTTTCCCAATGATTTTCATTTTAAAAAAGAGAACTCTGCCTTTGATGTTTTTAAGACTATCTGAAATGACACTTGCAAATACAACACAACTTAAAATACCTCAAGGAAGTTCCAAAGTAAATGTACAAGTCTAATTAAGAGTTTAATCATTTCCAAAAGGAGGACAATAAATGAATGTACAATGGCTAAAACAGACAAACATTACCAGACAGGTTTCCAAAAGGGAATAAAAACAGTAACTATAGCATTCAAATTTCAAATTGTCATTCATCACATCATCATTTAATTACATTAAAATTTCAAAAGCTAAAATGTTTGCACAAAATAGTGAATATACCCATAAAAAATATGACAACTAAACAGATAAACCAGATGACTATTAGTCTGCAGTGTAAATGGTGTCATTTGGAAAAAAAATACTCTTGGAACTCAAAAACTTTTGATATATTTAATACAAATCAACAATAAAAACCAATACAATAGCTATCCTCAA
The DNA here is from genome assembly GCA_004026545.1 of Mormoops blainvillei. Taxonomy (NCBI): domain Eukaryota; kingdom Metazoa; phylum Chordata; class Mammalia; order Chiroptera; family Mormoopidae; genus Mormoops; species Mormoops blainvillei. The sequence continues at coordinate 85,944 of PVJD01001833.1, forward strand.
GCTTCTATCACTGAAACAAAAATTTAAAATTGATGTTAACAGGTTGACCTGTCCCCTCAAAAAGATATGTTGAAGTCCTAACACCCAGTATTGCAGAATGTGAACTTATTTGGAAATAGGGTCTTTGCAGATATAGTCAAGTTTAACATGAAGCCATTAGGGTGGGCCCTAATTCAATATGACTGATGTACCATGAAAAGGGGAAATCTGAACTCAGACACGCACAGAGAGGAAGAGACATTTTCATCATGCAAAGATGAAAGCAGAGATTGGAGTGATGCATGTAGAAACCAAGGAAAACAAAAGACTGCCAGAAAAGTACTGGAAACTTGACCTGGAACTAACTCTACTGACACCATGATTTTTGAGTTCAAACCTCCATAACTGTGAGATAATAAATTTCTGTTGTTTAAGCTACCTGGTTTGTGTTCTTTGTTATGGTAACTCCAGGAAACTAATACATTGGTAAATCAAGTAGAAACATAAATTCCTTGACAAGCTAAACGATGCTATATATAAACACCACAAAGGAACTTTAAAAGAATTCAAATGTGCAGAGATATTTTTATCCTTTGTTTTTCCAAATATGCTACAGGCAAGTCTTACTTCTGAACAGATCACTAATTGTGTGGCATCAACTAGCCATAGATTAATCCTTTAAATTAATAGGATTGTTATATAATACTAGAAAAGGATGTTTCGGGCAGGAGAAAGAATAAAATGAACAGACTAAGAAGGAAAGAAACTAGGTGATAATAGAGTACAAAACTAAGAGATGGGCAAATATCAGGAATATAACTGACAGAGTTGTTATAAGGGCATCAGATTTTCTGTCCTGGATTTCATTCTTTCCCTCACCTAACATACAATCCAGGCTATATTCAGCCAGTAGGTACCAATACAAATAAGTTAGTTGTTACAATACTAAATTGCTTTCACTGTAATTGGTAACTAGCCACAGCCAGAACCTCCTCTGTGTCCTCTCCACTACCCAGGCCACTCATCAGGGTTCTCCATCATACAAAAAACAGTTACTTCCAGTTTTCAGCACACAAAACAGGGCCCTCTCAGGATCCTGCTCCATCTATAAATGGCATCCATTCTGTTTGGCTGATTCCTGCATTAGTCAGCTCTCAAAATTCTCCCATCTCAACACTACTACCAGCATATATTTAGTTGAAAGAGCTAGGATTAAAACTCAGGCAGCCCTACAAAAAAGCACCACTTTGTGACACTGCTTCTACTATAGCCTAATTAACTGAGAAGGTATTGCAAAGTTCGTACCGTCATAAGGGCTGGAAAAAACTTTTGAAACTAACTACAGAGAAGATTCAGCACCATAAATAGTATTGTTGATATTAAGAAAAAGTCTCTACTTATTGCAACTCCGTGTTACTTAATGACTATCAATTTCATGGGTAAATCACGTCATGAAATTTTTTTTGTCACACTGTTGCTCAAACAGGAATTAAAACAATAGGAGCTAAGTAAAACAAAAGATCATATCAATAATTCTAAAACTCAACATAAAATATGGAAATTACCAGAATGATTTGGTAAAAAGTTATGCTATAATTTATAATGCTAAATATATCATTTGGAGACTAAAAGTAAATATATTTTTTATTTATTTACTGGGCTGACAGGTATTTTAAATATTGGTTTTGAATATTGTTAACACAACTAATAAAAAACTTCTAAGGAGACTTAAGGACCTATGGTTTCTTCTTCCAAAGATCTAAAAAGGCTCCTCCATTTCAGGAATGACCCATACCATAATATCTGAAGCTATGTTTTGTGTTTTTTTTAACCAATGCAGATTCTTTATTTATTTTTTAACATATTTTATTAATTATGTTACTATAGTTTTCCCTTCCTCCCCCTTTATTCCCCTCCATATTGAACCCCTTTCCCACCAGCATTCCCCACCTTGGTTCATGTCTATGGGTCATATATATAAGTTCTTTGGCTTCTCCATTTCCTATACTATTCTTCACCTCCCCCTGTCTATTTTGTACCTACCATTTATGCTTCTTATTCCCTTTGTTTTCTCCCCCATCTCCACCCTCCCCCTCCCTGCTGTTAACCCTTCATGTGATCTCCATTGCTATGATTCTGTTTCTGTTCTAGCATTTGGCTTAGTTTGTTTTTGTTTTTGTTTTTTTTAGGTTCAGTTGTTGATAGTTGTCAATTTGTTGTCATTTTACTGTTCATATTTTTGATCATCTTCTTTTTCTTAGATTAGTCCCTTTAATATTTCATTTAATAAGGGCTTGGTGATGATGAATTCCTTTAACCTGACCTTAACTGGGAAGCACTTTATCTGCCCTTCCATTCTAAATGATAGCTTTGCTGGATAGAGTATTCTTGGGTGTAGGTCCTTGTCTTTCACGACTTTGAATATTTATTTCCAGCCCCTTCTTGCCTGTAAGATGTCTTTTAAGAAATCAGCTGATAGCCTTATGGGAACTCTTTTGTAGGTAACTGTCTCCTTTTCTCTTGTAGCTTTTAAGATTCTCTCCTTATCGTTAATCTTGGGTAATATAATTATGATGTGCCTTGTAGTGTGCTTCCTTGGGTCCAAATTCTTTGGGACTCTCTGAGCTTCCTGGACTTCCTGGAAGTCTATTTCCTTTCCCAGATTGGGGAAATTCTCCATTTTTTTTCAAATAAGATTTTAATTTCTTGCTCTTCCTCTTCTCCTTCTGGCAGCCCTATGATTTGGATGGAGCATTTAAAGTTGTCCCAGAGGTTCCTCAGCCTCTCCTCATTTTTTTGAAGTCTTGTTTCTTCATTCTGTTCTGGTTGAATGTTTCTTTCTTCTTTCTGCTCCAAATCGTTGATTTGAGTCCCAGTTTCCTTCCCTTCACTGTTGGTTCCCTGTATATTTTCTTTTATTTCGCTTTGCATAGCCTTCACTTTTTCCTCCATTTTGTGATCATACTCAACCATTTCTGTGAGTATCCTGATTACCAGTGTTTTGAACTTTGCAACTGAAAGGTTGGCTATCTCTTCATCACTTCGTTCTGTTTTGGGAGCTTTGATCTGTTCTTTTCTTGTGGGCATTTTTTTTTTGGCTCCGCGCACATATTATGTTGTGAGGGGCGGGGCCTTAGGTATTGGCCAGGGCGGGGCAACCCACATCTCTGCGTTGCAGCGCTGTATGTGGGGGAGGGGTCTGAGAGGGAACAATGCCACTTGCTCAGCTCTCAATCCGCTTTCAGACACTTCCCCTGCTACCCAGAAGCAAATTGGGCCCTTTTAGTGCTGATTCCTGGGTGGGTGGGTATGTGTACATTCTCGGACCCTGTGGGTCTCTCAAACAAACACTTATGTGAGACTGGGAGTTTCTCTCATCACCACACATCCCACAGGTTTTTATAGCCAGAGGTTTCGAGGCTTTCTTTTCCCATGCTGGAACCCTAGGTTGCACCGTCTCTGTTCACTCCCCAGTTGCACGCAAATGTGGGACCGCTCAGTCCACCAGCCACAGGCTTGCCATGTATCCTCTCCACCACAGCTACCCATCTCCACCCCTCCTACCAGTCTGGGTGAATGTTTCTTCTTTAAGTTGTCGGACTTCTATACAGTTCGATTTTCTGGCAGTTCTGGTTATTTTTTGTTTTTAAATTTGTTATCCTCCTTTTGGCTGTGCAAGGAGGCAAAGTTTATCTAGCTACACCTCCATCTTGGCCAGGGATCCCCAATCTGAAGCTATGTTTTGCCTTATACATGATGTGCCTATTTCAATAAGACCAGCACCTAAGCAACAGATGATGATCTTAAGACATTTACTATCCTACTCGCCACAAGAAATCTACTAGGAATTTTTTCCATGTTAGCAACTTCCTAAAGAAAAGCTTTTTCTTGTTTTGGCATCAAGAAAGAGGGAGTAAACAGTAGGAAAAAGTGTGTCTGCAAGAGAAAAGCAAAAGATAATGCCACTTGGTTTAACAGCACTTGAAACACTGGAAGGATGGATCACTAAAGGCCTTGTCAGATACTTCAATAAATATATGTAAAACAAAATAGGAGAATTTATTCTTCTGATTTGAGCCTCCTTGATCTAAATCCTTTAGAAAACAAAATAAAAATTGAGCTATGAAATTGGGCAAACATTAATTTAAAAAGAAAACACAAAAAACAAAAAAAATTCTTCCCTCATAATTAACAAAAAAATACAAAGAATTACCCAATCAGCAGCATAATAATCTTCCTTACTAAACTTCAACCCTAATTCATAAAAGTAGCTTAAAAAAGAGAATGAAACCTAACAAACAACCAAATGCTGCAAGTGAACTTAAAAGTAATTTTAAATACCTGTTTATATCTGCCTATCACTAAAAATGAAAATTTGGAGACATTTTACCTTCTATGGTTTTTATAATGAGGCCATAGTGTATGCTATCTTAACTGAAGTTATAGAATACAATTCGAAGTACCTAAAGCAAGATTTAAAAAATCATATTGCAAAGTCTCAAATAGCAAGACAGCTACTGTGCCTTTATGATTTTGCTTACAATACAAACGATACTACACTACTAAAGAGACAGAGAAGGAACAACTCATGAAAATTCATTTTTATTATAATTCATAGCAGTTCAGGCTAAAAGAGAATCTCACAGAAATAACACAGGATTGTTCTGTATTACACATGGGAAAGAAAACAAGGTATTTACCCTGGAACTACTTATCTTTTGTAAGTTCTAACACAAGGATTGAAGGGTGAGAAGGGAATTAGATTATGTTCAAGTTGGTTCTTCCTCACATTTCCACATTAAAATCTTACAGAGATTAATCTATAAACACTGCCAATATAATGTTTCAGCAAATATTAAAGGCTTCTTCCCATTAATTTATAAAACAGAAACAGTCTTCTCTAATTACACTTTTGGTAGGCTGAAGAGAACTTCCAAAATTATACTAGTACCAATTACCTATTTGGTTCCAAGTATTGTACCAAAAGCAGTTGGGAACGGAGAGGGGCTGTCTTTTCCCTCTGAGAGTGAAACAATAGGAACTTTGATTACACATTGGTGCACACTTTACACTTCTAGATAGCATTATCTTAGCTTTGGAACATTAACATGTGGTACATTTACACAATGGAATACTACGCAGCAGAAAGAAAAGAGCTCCTCCCCTTCACAATAGCATGGATGGATCTGGAGAGCCTTATGCTAAGTGAAATAAGCCACGCGGTGAAAGACAAATACCATATGATCTCACCTGTAAGTGGAACCTAAGAAGCAAAACAGAACTAGAGGCTTGGAAATAAAGAACAAACTGACAGTGACCAGCGGGGGAGACTAACGGGGGAAAGAAGGGGAAGAGGCAAGCCAAGGAACAGGAATAGAGGACTCTCAGGGATGGGCAATGGGCGGGGGATTGACTGTGGGAGTTGGGGGGGACAGGGCAGGGTTGAGCCATGGGGAAAAGTGCGGGACAACTCTAAGTGAGCAACAATTTAAAAAACTGAAAAAAAAATTAATGTGGAAAAAGGAAGATAGCCAAGCGCAATTGCCTTAAAACTTCTACACTAAAAGTTACTGAAAATCAAGCCCAATACAACGGTTAATTTTTTCTTTTAAATCGAGAGTTATTGTGGACCACATGCTATCTTATACAACACTGCCTAAGATGAACATAAGAGAAGGAGTGGCAATATCATTTTTGGAAATCATAAAATTCATCCTCCTTTCCCCCAAAAATCATTAATGAAAATGAGAAGGTTTTATATTGGTAAAAGGTAAAATCTGCCAAGAAGATAAAATAATCATAAAAGCTTATACATTTAACAGTATATCTCATATGAAGAAAAACTATAAAAAATAAATGGGGAAATAAATGAATCCACAATTATAGGGAAAACTCTAATATGTCTTTCTGAAATAGAAAAATCAGGCAGAACAAAAGTCAGCAAATCCAGTTCACCATCTATTTTTGTATGCCTTGTACACTAAAAATGGATTTTATACTTTTAAATGGCTAAAAATAAACAAAAGAAAAATTTTATGATACGCAAAATTTATAATCTAAAAATTGGGGTCCAGAAGTCAAGGTTTATTGCAACGTTATCACATTCATTCTTTTACATATTGTATATGGGTGCTTTCCCAACACTAAAGTTGGATAGTTGCAAGACACTCTTTTTCCCTCTCATATGTGTGTATATGTGTATATATTAATATAAAACTAGTTATGCCAAAAAACTTTAAAATACATTGTAATATACAATGTATCAATAAACCTAAAATTTTAGATAAAATGGACAACTTTATAAGAAAACATCAATGAACAAAATTAACTTTTGAAATCGAATATCTGACTAACCATAGGAGAGATTGGGAAAAAATGAGTCCATTCCTGGAGATACTGGTTTTATAGGTAGATTCTACTAAATTTAAAGAAAAGATAAAGCACTGAAAGAAGTTGTGAGAAAGCTAATAAGGCAGCATTTGAATAATAATAAAACATGTTATAAAAGCAACAGTATTTAAAACAATATATTTTGGAGTAGTTACAGATTCAAATTAAAATGATACCACCATTTTTGGTATCACTGTACTTAAACACCACACTTCTAAATAATACATGGGTTGGCAAAATGAAACAAAATATATCAAAATCTGTGGGATTCAGCTAAAGCAGTACTAAGAGGGAAATTTATAGCACTGGACAGTTCCATTAGAAAAAAGGAAAGGTCTCAAATCGATAATCTAAACTCATCTTTAGAAACCAGAAAAAATACACTAAGGCAACCAGATGGAAGAAAATAAGGTTTAGAACACAAATTAACTTTTGTGTTTAAGTTTAAAGCCTAGGTTTAAATTTAAAACTGAAAAACAAATAGAAAAAAATCAATGCAGGAGGAAAAGAAAAGCTAGTTCTTTGAGAAGATTAATAAAATTGATAAACCTCTAGCTAGACTGAGGGAAAAAAGGAGATGCCATTTACACCATCAGGAATGAAACAGAGGATATTACTACAGACCCTATAGAATAGATACTAAAAATTCATCCAATATAAAATAGATCATTTGAATAGCTCTGTAACTACCAAAGTAATTGAATTTGTAGTTAAAAAAAAAAAAAACCTGCAGAAAAATAAATCCCCAGGCCCAAACAGTTTTACTGTACAATTTTAACAACTGTTTAAAGAATTAATATCAATCTTCCACACACTCAGAAAAGGGAATATTTTCAATCACTTTATGAGGTCAGCATTACTCTGATACCAAAACCAGAAAAACAGTGGCAAAACAACAGACCATTGTCCCACATAACACAGATATAAAAATCCCTATAAAAATCAAATAAAATCAATCCAGACACAGAGATAGGTATAGGATAATATGGTGTTAGTTTTGTGCCAGTAAAGGAAGTTGAGTTCAACATTTGAAAATCAATGCAATTCACCACATTAACAGACTAAGTAATAAACAAACTACTAGAATAAGTGACTTATAGTGAGTTTGTGCAATTCAGAGTCAACGTAAAAATAATCACAATTCTATGTGCTAGTATACCAAAAAAAAAAAAAGAAAAAAGGGAAATTAAAAAAATTTTAACATCATTTACATCCCCCAAACATAAAATACTTAGGGATAAAAATTTAACAAATTTGTTAGCTTGTTATCCCTGGACACTGAAAACTGTAAAATACCATTAACAAATTATAGGAAATCTTTTTTTTTTTCCTAAGTAGTTTACTTTGAATTTTTAAAAAGATTTTATTTATTTTATTTTATTTTTTTTAAACAGCAGAGAAGGGAGGGAGAAAGAGAGGGAAACATCAATGTGTGGTTGCCACTCACGCGCACCTACTGGGGACATGGCCCACAACCCATGCATGTGCCCAGACTGGGGACTCAAACTGGTGACACTGATTCGCAGGCCGATGCTCAATCCATTGAGCTACACCAGTAGTGGCTTTGTAAATCTTTTTTTTAAAACAAAGTACTGATAGATTCAGTATGAAGATGTCAACTGTCCCTACATTGATTTATAGATTAAACACAGTCCCAGTTAAAATCCAAGCAGGTGTTTTTAGAAGTTGACAATTGGATTCTAAAATTCCTATAGAAATATAAAGAACTTACACTAATTTATTTCAAGACTTATTATAAAGCAACAGTATTCATGAAAGTGTGTTATTGACATAAAGATAGACTAATGGAACAGAATAAAGATCCACATATAAGCCTACACAGTGGATTTTCTTATTTTTTAATTAAACTTTTTATTTTGCTATAATTATAGGTTTACATGCAGCTGTTAATAAATAATGTGGAGAGCTTTCATGTATATTTTACTCAGTTTCCCTAATGGTAATGTCTTACAAAACTCTAGTATGAGAGCACAATCAGGATATGACCTGAATACTGTGAAGATATAAAACATGTCCATTACGAGAATTCCTATCATTGCCCCCTTTCCCCCCATACCTTTACAGACATATAATTAACATATAACATTTTGTAAATTTAGGGTATACATGATCTGATTCACTTATATAATACAAAATGATTACCACAATAGCATTAGCTAATACCTCCATCATGTAACGTAAGTACCATTTGTTTTTGGTTTTTTTTTTTATGGTAAGAACATTTAAGATCTATTCTCTTAGCAAATTTCAAGCATATATTATAATGTTATTAACTATAATCACATTTCTGGACATTATATTCACAGAAATTATTCAGCTTATAACTGAAAGTCTGTACCCTTTAGCTAAAACCTCCCTATTTCCCTACCCCCTAGCTTCTGGTAACCACCATTTCAGTGTCTCTTTCTATGAGTTTAGTGTTTTTTAGATTCCACATATAAGTGACATCAAACAAAATTTGTCCTTCTCTGTCTGATTTATTTCACTTTCACATGGTCAACTAAATATCAAAAAAAGAACGTGGGGGTGGGCAAAGCTAATTAAATGGGGGATTGAAATTGGTATTTAATAAGAAGTGAAAACATATGTCTACATATGTTTTACTTACAATCATCCCAAACTAGACATAATCCATATGCCTACTGACTGATAAATGAATAAACTGTGCTACCTCCATAAAACACAATACTACTCAGCAAGAAAACTGATACATGCAACGACATGGATGAATCTCAGAAGCATTATGCTTAGTGAAAGAAGCCACATTCAAAGGGGTACAGACTGTCTGATTCTATTTATACCACATCTGGAAAGAGCAAAACTATAGAGACAGCAATCAGATCAGTGGTTGCTAGGGCTGGGATAAGGGATGACTACCTAATGGAAAAAGGCAACTTTTGGAGGTGATGAAAATGATGTACAATATGACTACTGTGGTGTGTGGTAGTCGTATTGTCTATATACATTTCTACATGTCTATATACATTTGTTAAAACATACTGTATATTTTTAAAGGTTGAGGTATATTGTAGGTAAGTTATTCCTTAATAATCCTATTAAAAAGGTATATTTTGTTTGTAAATAATATTTCAGTAAAATTGATTTTTCTACAAGTAATTACAGGAAAATATTTATATACATCCCATTCTACAACACTAGAAGCAAAAAGAACTTGTCATAATAAATTTGAGAGAGCCCAAATATGTATAAACAATGAAATGGGTAAATAATTGTGGTACATGTATAAAACAATACTGCACAGCAATAAAATAGAATTTTTGTACTCAATGACATGGATTAAAATTTAGAGGTATTATGTTAAGCAAAAGAATTCAGACACAGAACCATACATACTCAATGATGACTAAAATTCAATAGTAGAAATGGGTGGGCTATAGGGTGTTGCTATATAGACAGAGAAAAGCTATATTTCACAAGTTACATTTGTTGTGCACTGGAAACTTTTTATATCTGGACCTGAGTAATGGTTATAAGGATATACATTACTAAATAGAATGGAGCTATTACTGTATCTAAGACTATTAAGATAGACCCTCAACAAAAACAAAATATATAATAACCACAATATATAACAATATACAATAACAATATATAATGACAATATATAATATCTATATTTATTTTTCTCCCTACTTTAAAGTAGGTCTGAGGGGAAATGAAGGCCTTGTCTGCTAGAGGAGAACACTTAAGTAATCAAAGGTCCACTGTAGATGATACAATGGACTATTCTGGCTATAACTTCACATCTCTTCATCACTTTGGTGCTATCCTACATCTACAAATAACTGAGGTAAAAGACCAGGTAAGTAAATGCTGTGCACCAAGAATGCAAGAACAGAGTTGATAACGAAGGGTAACAGAATGTGACATGCCAAAATACGACTCTGGGAGTTCAGGAACAGCCACTCCAAAATATGCTGCTCTGACTTATTATTTTGGGCTGTGAGAACTGAAAAAAAAAAAAAGAAAGAAAGAGAGAAAACCAAGAAAACCAAGAAAAATGCAGAGAGACACTTTTCTGAACTTCATTCATCTGCCTAAAGACCCTCCAAAAGGAACTCAGGTGTCATAAATGCCCTCCCTGGGAGTTTCATCAATCAGGGAGGACTGACCCTTATCAGAGGAGAGGAGACTAGAAGCAGATACCAGATCCAGTCAAACTCTTTCACAGACTTTCATATCTCCTACCCCAAGAGGCCTTTCACCATTCCTAAATATCATTTACTCTCCCCTTAGAGGTCTACCTCCTCTCTCCCCGTTCCTCATCCTAAATTATAAAGCAATGTCTGAGTTCCTCCTTTTTACCTTCCACAGGTACATGAGATATACATGTTAATAAACTTGTTTGTTCTTTATTTTTTCCTCCCCTATAACAACCTAGAGCTTATTTTAAAGACTTGTCAATATTCTAAGAGAACAAAGAAGGCTTCTATTAAAACAGAGGACAATCTTGTTTGATAATATGAAAAAGAGAAAAGTAGTTTATATTCAAATACCCTCTACCCTATGACCCATTAGTAAAACATTTTCATCCCAAGTAGTGATAAAACAATTAGAAATTTCTATTCAATAAAATAACTGGTCAGTAGAGGCATACCATTTTGTGGCAGTTATATATTGGTAGTAAAATAAAAATTTAACAATACTCAAGAAAACATAAGCATTATTTTGTTAGAATCTGAATAAGACACTGAAGAGATATTTCAATATTTCTAGAAAAGAATTTTCAAAATTCACATATCAATAAAACAGAAAATATGTTATGCTCTTCTACTTAGAATTCCAAGTAGACAGCCATGTTTCCAGTTGACTGCAGCCAATATAAGTAATAAAGGAGAACATGTCAGCTTAAATTTATAAATACATAATTTCTATTTATAGCTTTTGAATAACAGCTTTAACTAACATGAACATGAAATCTAAAAGATAATTACAAAGGCATGTAACTCTGTGAGCTAATTTAAAGTATGGAAGTAAAAGGGTATTATCCAAGTAACAAACATTTCAAAATCTATACAGGTGGAACTAGGACACTTTTAATAAGTAAATATTTTTCATACTTATTTGGTAGTTACCAAACTCAGGGATGGAAGTAAATTCCTCATTTAGATGCTCTACCTAAAAGTGCATAAAACACATTGTGGCAATGAGGGTTACGAGAAGGAAACAGTAGTATACCAGTTGAAGAAGAACCCCAACTCTCCATTTCTAGACCAGAACCATCCAGATTTATAGACTCATAAAATACAATCATTTTTTATTGCACACAGTGGGCACCTACAACAATCCCAAATACATGCTACTTAGATGAGACCCAGATGATAGGAAAAGTTGCCAAAATATGTCACTTAATGGTCAAACATGTTTCTAAAATAAGCTTACTATTTGCAGCTGAAAATAGCTCAAAATTCCTTGGCCTTGTCCTGGACATACTGTTAAATTTAGATAATCTAGTGCTACCACACTTAACTGGAATACAGCCTCTGCGATTCTTCAAGTTTGTTATCTCTCCTTCATTTGCCTTTGTACCTTAGCTCATTCATCACTCACACCATGTCAAATAACACAGCAAATCTTCCTCTGTTTCCCGGAATAGTCCATCTGAAGAGATATTCTATAAGAGCTTTCTGGTAAAAGAATCACAGTGCCTCACCCAAAAATAAATTCATAAAGCTCAATAACGAAGCTAAAAATAAACTACAAATTACATAGAATTTAAAGAGCTTTTATTCACCAAGAGAAGGAAAACACTGGTTTTTTTAATTACTAAAAGAACTGTGCATTAAATAAAATCTAACTTACATACTATATTATTACTAAAAGAATGATACATTTAATAAAAATCTATATATTAACTAAGTCCATGTAATTACTTATGAAATATATTACTTTGTATTTTCTCTAACAAAATAAAAACAAAACAAAAGTCATATAAAAAAATTCTATCAGTAAGCTGGTCCTCAGAGTGACCCATTTAAAACCCAAGTCTACATCTTAACTCTCGAAATTTATAACAGGAACTGTTCTTAATGGTATCATCATTTCTTCATTTTGTCTTTATTACTAATTCTGTAACACTATCCTTGCCATCTTAATATGTTTTACTGAAAGAACAATGCAGATATATCAAGCTACTTCAATGGTAAAAGACCCTGGAAACAAATGATAAAAAGAAACTGATGAGAAGAATATATACTAATTTTTTTGTGTCTTTAAAACACATGTGCATGAAAATAAAGAAAACTCTAAAGGTACTACTGCTTTCTACCATGCTAAGCAACTAATTACTATTAATTTAACTCTTTCTTTTTTTTTTTAAGAGGAAGGAATATTTTCCCTCTCAATAATCAGTTTGGTTTATGTCCAATTTGTGTTAGCACTACCATTTTTTTTTAATGCCAACAAAGGAATGATCCATGCAGAAATACAATCTTATCAGTCACGATGCAAAAGTGAAAGGGGAAAATGGTGCTATCCAAGTTTGATCATCAAATCAATTAGAAGACTAACAGAAAAAAGAAGCTTAAGTCTTCAAATTTAAAGTTAATCATCAATTTTACTTATAAAAACACTGTAAACTTTACTTTTTTAATACTATTAAAGGTTAATATATTAAGGTGAAATATATTAACTATAGAACTTAATAAATTTAATTTGTTAATTTTAATTAATAAACTTGAGGCCTTTTATTGGTAAATAAGCTGGAAAAAATTAAGAGTATAATTAAGAGTATAATTCATGAAAGGGATATTGTATGAAATGGAAATAAATGGAATTTTACAAAAATAAAATATTTAATATAATATGGGTCCATTTGGGATCTTGCCAAGGTTATGAATAACAAATGTATTGGACTAAAGAACCACATCTTACTAAAACAAAGCTGCAGTACAAGTGCTAATATATTCTATTTATTTTTAAAAGCAGATTGCCAAAAGTGTTCTTTTATCAAATTTTACTATCAAGAAATAAGAGAAAAATATAAAATAAGTATGTTTTAGGACCAAAAACTGCCTACAGTAGTTAAAAATATGAAAAGGATTTTTCTAAAAGCGTACAAAAGGAACTATGCATGATGGTATCTTGTGCGGAGAGAGGGAGTGGGCTTTCATAGCACCTTATGCCAGCTGGAATTATCTGACTTTGCTTACCAAGAAAGAATACTACAGTTTTATTTCTCTTCTGACAATGCAGTTATGAGCCATTATATGTTTTCTTCTACACATTAAAAATAGTGTTTAAAAAACGTTTCAAGAGTCAACTATGGCAACGTTCTGATGGTAAAATTGTTGAGGAGTTTAGACAGCCCTCTGTGAAGTGAGAACATAAAATAGGAGCAAGGTGACTACTGTTCAATTTAACATCCCTTCACAAATTTTTCTAAGATGTTCAAGAACCAGAAATGTTAGATATTTTTTTAACCTCCAGGAACCAAGTTTATCACTTAGCCCATAGCACACAATTAACAAAAAAAAAAAAAAAAAGACAATTAATTACAATCCCTCATATATTTTTTTAGTCTTCAAAAAAATTAAAAAATATTTCCAAACACACAGGCAGGTATTATAATTAGAGCATTATGATAGTTATCATGACATGGTCCCTTCCCCAGTTTAATCTCTATCATGGTAAAATGGGTCATATTCTTCTATAATCCTGGTACTCTGCACAGAACCTGACAATCTTTGCTCAACACTGGGCAATCAAAAAGTTATCTATGAAAGGCTGCCATCTTCTGAATTATCATTACTTAAAATCTCTATTATCATTTTTCAGAGCAATGATATTTGTAATAGAAACATATATACTTTAAAGATTATGGTTCAAAGAACAATCTACAAACTTATATCTGAATAAAAATCATGTTTTCCAGCCTTTAAAAGGTCTAGCTTCATTTCTTTCAGACCTAGCAATCTTTGAGTAATCTACATAACTAATTTAATTTTAGCTTGCATTTTAGAGATAAATTTGAAAGATAGTCATTGGTGGCCATACTGGGCCCTATGTCAGAGCTGTGAAGTCTCCAGCACTTTCTGATTACACAAATTCATAATTACCCAAATGCTGAATTTTTAGATATTTTATTTTTTCAAGTTGGATTTTTAAAAATCAACATATTAATCTTGTAATCAAAGATAAACTCTTCAGATATCCATGGCCCCAACATAAGCAATAAACTTATAAGAATGAATATATTAACAGAGAAGCCTAATAAACAACTATGTCAAAAGCATTCTTGATCCTAATGCTAGGGCTGGTCCTGGAACCCACTTACTACCCACGTTTGACCAACTCAAGGGCAAATGAAAATAGCAGATATGCACAAATCCTTTTGCTATGCTTTATAACATTTAATTTGGAGATGGGTGAAAGATAAAGCGCAGATTCACTGCGATGCTTCAAAAATAATGTACAACTCTCAGTAGTACGTTAAATTGTTGATAAAAATTTACAATGTCTATGCATTAGGAAATTAAGCTTATTAATCTTTTCCACTAAGATGCTTTATATCTCTTGGATGATATGGTAAACATAAATTCCAAATATCAAAATTCATTTTGCATAACCTCAAGAATGAATTTATACTGAAAAAATCAAAGATCAGTTGCATTCATTTTCTACAAACTTAAAGAGGGCTAAGTGCGTAACAGAAGGACAAAAGCTGTTATGTTTTAGAGGGTCTCACCTCAGGCAATCAAGGACTTAAATGTTATAATCAAAGTCTTTATGTAAAAGCTCAGACCTAAATAAGGTAAAGATATCTCCCCCATCCTTGGTGCAGGAGCACACTTCAAAAGGCCATGTGATCTACCAAAAAGTGTGACTCCTTTAGTTGCTAGGGTAACTCAGTCACATCACTCTGCATGTTTTCCAGTTTCAGTCTAGTCCTCACTGGAAAAATTCTATTTTTAGATAATTTTCTCAAATAAATTTATTGATATAAAAGGAAATACTGTCACCTAACTGCCAAAACTTTCAAAATTATTAAATTGGAATTCAAATACAAATCAAATTCATTTAACAGGCTAATCATTTTGTATAAACCAGTATTTATCTGTAACAAGTTTACTGAGTCAACAGACTAAAAAAAGACAAAGGGAGATAAAAAATTTATTTACACAGATGTTCATCACAGTGTTATTTTATATGGTTTACATTGGCAAAAATTATCAATCACCTAATATCTAACAAAAGGCTAATTTGAGAAATTATGGCACATTTATATGCTAAAAATAAGCTCATTAAAACTTATATACATATTTTAATATATAATCACATTAAAAATTCCCAAAATATTAATAAGTTTAGGGAATGTGGGCTTATGGTTTGACCTGTTTTCACACCTTCTTTTCTTTTTTTGGCCTTCTTTCACTCTCACCCTCCAAATATATTTAAACATTTTTAAATGACAAGAAAAAAAGTTATTTTTCTCAGTTGTTCTACTCTTATCCCTAATTCCCCATCCTCCTCCTCCTCCACTACAGTTAGCTTAAAATTGAGAAGGATTTTATAATTGTCCCTAAAACTTACTTCTGCAGGATCATTCACTACCAACCTTTTAATCTTTTCCAGTTCTCCCATCCAATCATTCAATCAGTATTTAAGAATTACTATGAGCCAGGTTCTCTACTAGGTAATAGTACTATAAAGAATAAATTGCAGCATAAATATGAGTTATTGGGTCAGCTCTCAGGGAGCTTGCAGTCTATTCTAGGCACATACACTTAAAAATGCAATAAAAGGAGACAGATAATGGAGGTACATGCAAAAGTGTCTGACAGAAGGCAGGGAGAGCTGCACAGCAGAAACAAACTGGAATAGAACTTTGATGGGCAGAAAGGTTAGTAAGGACAATCCTACAAAAAGTAGTGAGGCTTAAAATAGAACAATAGCCTATTCAGAGAGTCACGGGCAGCTGTACAGGGCCAGAGCACAGGATGCAAAGGAATGTGATAAGAGATGAAGCTAGAGAGACAGTGCCTAAAAAAGCAAACTAAGAGGTCCAGCTTTTAGCCTGTTTGAGATCTCAGTCCTTTTCTTTCCAAAAATGGCTGCTCCATACAACCACAGAAACATCATCTAACACAGGAATTCTTAACTTTTCGTGCCATGGACTTTTCTGACAGACTGCTAAAGCCTACTGATCTGTTGTCAGGATGTTTTTATATATATAAAATACATAGAATTCCAAATAATTTTTATAGACACTCCACTCTAAAGGTAGTGATGCGTAAGTGCGGGTTGTGCATACAGACTTTCTTCCAGAGAGTACTGTAAGGAAGGGGTGGGGAGAGTGACCTTGCAATGGATAAACCTGACAAATATCACACTTCAGCCAGGTGATGAAGGTTTAACAGTAACAGTGATAAGTCTTGCTGATAGAACATACACTTGATATGTAATGAAAATGGCACTTTACTTCTCTGGCCTTTCTCTCAAAAAAAACACATTAACCAGTCTAAACATGAGAAAAACATCGGACAAATACCAAGTGGGGAACCCTCTACAAAATATCTCACCAGCACTCTTCAAACTGTTTGGGGTCATCAAAACAAAAAAAAGTCTGGAAACTGTCACAACCAACGGGACCAAAGGAGACATGACTACTAAATGAAATCTGCTATCCTAGATAGAATCCTGGAAAAGAAAAAAAGACACTACAAAAAACTGAGAGAACCTGAATGAAGTTTGGGTATTAAAATTATTTTGGTGCAACTTTTGTGACAAATGTACCACACCAATACGGGTTGTTAAGAATAGGGGAAACGGTGTGTGGGGTACAAAGAAACCCTCTGTACTAGATCTGCAATAATTCTATAAATTTAGAACTGTTCTAAAAAATAAGATGTACAGGACTAGAAAGAAAATTACACTGAAATAATTACTTTTAAAAAACAAATTTGTGATACTTGTGCTTCTTTAATACATTAAATTACAATATCTACAGGCAGATCGAATTATGATAATTTCAAAATAGTGATGAATATCAACAGTATTTCAAACTCTCTGCAACAATTGTAACACATGAAATTACCTCAGATTGCTATAGTGATGTTAACACTTCCGCTGTTTGTGGTCTGTAGTCAAAACAGAAGCAGTACTAAATTTCATTTAGAGTTTAGTAAAAATAAAGATGTAAACTTTCCTATCCAGGTTCAAAGACCACTGAACTCTACCCATGGACTACAGGTTAAGAATGACTTTCTAAAGGAAAAGAGAGAAGTATTAACACTAAATAGACACTGCGTTGCATAATCTCTAATAGTCACTACACATCATTCATCTCATTAAACCCTCACAACAAACCAATTCCACAGATGAGGCAGCTTAGGGAAGTTGCATATGGTCATGTGACCAAAAATGGATTCTAATTACACAGTCTGGCTCCTAATGAATATTCTGACAAAGCATCTCTAAAAACAATTTCCAGCCCCTAGCTGTGGAGTTTTTGAGGAATACTCTACTGATTATACTGTAGTTCACCAATGCTCCTATTTATTAAACAACTTTGTTTAGGTTGAATCTTGCTAAAACTAAAATGTAATCTTTCCCAGAGCTCCATTTAGATTAATAATAATAATGAGCCACAGCTAACCAAAAAAAAAAAAAAAGCATAAACACAGACATTTCCCACCCTTACACAAATCTGAAAATTTTGTCTCCATTTACCATTTGACACACAATTAATTAGCATCCTTCTAAGGGGTGTGTGTGTGTGTGTGTGCACACACACCTGTGTATGCCTTTAAAGAAAATACAGCAACATGTGAAATATCTACCGCATATTTTATTCAGTCCATGGAAGTTTCTAAGGTTATCCAACTAAGCATGACTAGTAATACTAACTCTCTTAGAACTAGAGGTGCTTATACTACAGTGATCTATCCCCAAGCTTCATTTTCAAAGTGTATATCTGGCAAGCAAATTTAAAAAGCAGGCTCTCTAAAAATAAAACTTTTCAGTAACTTACCTATCACTATCAAAATTGCTTAGTTGATGTATGCTACTGTATGAAATCTATGTTCAAACTGTGATTTTTCCTTCCAAACATGCCAATCTGTCACTGAATTATAACTAAACATCTGGATTTGAATCCTCAATCTCTCAACAGATGTCATCCTTGACACATAA
Source organism: Mormoops blainvillei (assembly GCA_004026545.1). Taxonomy (NCBI): domain Eukaryota; kingdom Metazoa; phylum Chordata; class Mammalia; order Chiroptera; family Mormoopidae; genus Mormoops; species Mormoops blainvillei. Next base: position 104,487 of record PVJD01001833.1, read on the forward strand.
ATGTAAACCACTTTATGCTTGTATTTCAAGCCTCGGTTTTGTATTTCAGTCATCACTGGCAATTGATGATGAAAACAGATTCTTATTATGAAAGGACTGAAAGAAAAAAATACTTGCAGAGCACTAAGCAAATGTCAGACATTATTCAGACAATACTTTTAATATTGGGTTTAAGTTGTAAATTTTCCCTTAGCAGTGTTCACAGAAGATCTTTGTGGAGATATTATTTTTCTGTTAGTTTTAGTTGATTCTTTAAATAATGAGAGATTTGCTCTAGAGAATGACTTTATCTTTCTTTGGAAGAAGCCAAAATCATCTCCATTTAAGGACACATAGCAGCTGCTGCAACACATTTTAGTTACCCATAAGAAAGCAGTCTGAGTTCACTCTCCTATAAGTGTAAAAAAAATATTAACAAATAGCTCTCCCAGAAAATAAATATACTGTTAAAGCCCTAATTGAAAACACAAATGTATTAAATATATTTATTAGTTCTTACTTTAAACATAAGAAAAAGCTAATTTTCTGAAGCCAAAATCAGTTATTAGCCCAGATTTCTCACACATAAGAAGAGAAAGCAAAATAAAACAGAAAAGGTACAAAATTTGTTTCTGTGAAAATGTTTAATTATTGTCTTGCTAGAAGTTAGCATTACGAAACTGCAGAATTAAAGCAACAGCAGCAACAACAATTCAATAAATTGTTTGACTTAAACCAGTATTATTATTCTCACTATTAAAATTCCTATTACTGTAACTATTTTAGTTCTTGAACATCATCACTATCAATATACAATCATTTCTAAGCCCAAAGACACATGAGTATTTAAAAAGAGCTTTCTACTACCCCAAAGTTTTTTTTTTCATTTATCTATCACATACTTTTAAAAATTAAAAACAAAAAATGAGGCACAAAGTATTAATGGCCTTTCTACACCTAAAGTAAGATAAATGTCATTCTAAAAAGTTTGGGTGTGATAAGACCAGGCTAACCAATCATAACTTCAGAATTCCTAGGTGACATCATAAGTCCTCCCTAGAACACTTTTCTCCTCCACCTACTTCAATTGTTCCCATAAATCTGGTAACAGAGAAAACTTTCCAGCTAAACGCCGATAAGACTTCATACTACTCATAATACTCTATACATTGCGACCATCAAGGCAGTCAAGGTAAGAAATAGATTTCATTGATTTTGGTAATTCTTACTTTCTGTTACTGAAACTTACTGAACTTTCCAAAAAAGAGAATCATATATTGTAAATTTCAGTTCAAAGATGATATGACTAAATGCTTAATTTCTAAATAAATGCTTAGCCATTCAGTGACAGTAAGAATAACTTTGAAATGATAAGGGTTACATTCATCTTTGATCCTGGTAATTGGTTTGTCATTTTAATTTGTTTCACTTTTATTTTGCTTTTCAAAAGTGAGTTTCTGACAATTAAAATATCTTTCGCTTATGTTGCTATATTTGGCAGTAGTGTTGATTTGATTTTTCCATGCAAAGACAATGGTTTTATGTTGTTATTTGTTACTAAGCTAAGGAGAAACAGGGTAGGAGTGGGCTATCTGCTTACATCTGGAATATTATGACAGCTGTGTGACTGTACAACATGCACGTTATTGATGTGACTATTCCAATGTCATCATTATAATTCTTACAGGGGAGATGAATAAACTGGGATTAAATATATGTAATATAAACTATTTTAAAATGCTGTTGAAGACTTTTTTCCTCTCTATACAGTCCAGTCAACTTAATACTGCTAAAAAAAAAATCCAAGCTTTTAATAAATTGAGTTACTTATATTAAATTCCATATTATATCATCAATAACAAGTTTTAGAAATTTTAAAATACTTCTCAAAAATACATGTGAAATTCTTTCTAAAGTTACAGAGTAGTATGCATCACTTTAAAAACAGATTTTATTTTGGCAGCAAAACATTCCTAAGTATCTCATTTGAGTGAATATAATGAGTGTTTATTCTGCCTATTGATAAACATACTTTTTACAAATTACTGTCCCTCAGTGTTCCTCCACTTCCTCTCATGCATTTAGAAGGGGGAAAAAGAAAAACGGAAAAAAAAAATGAAAGAAACTCTCAGGAACCATAATGCCACAATAAATCTTAAAACTTCTGCCTGAATTCTACTCTACTCTTGATGTTATAATCCTCAATTTAATATATGAAATGTGTCTTCATTCTTAAATCTCAGTCATGGCATAAAGAATAATACATCAATTTTTTATTGTTATTTTCATACATATGTCAAAATAAAATTTACCTCTAAAATTTTAAGTTCCCGTAACAAATGTTAACTTTACTGCTTTATAAAGATAAGAACTCTGTATATCCCTAAACAGCTTTCCTTAAAGCATGCAAAAAAAGCCCTAATTTTTGTCTATCACTGAGGCATCCTAACTGCCTCTTAATATCTTTATATTCATAAAATGTTCTTCCTTTGATAGTGCATAGAAGTCATCAGTGAAGATTTTTATATGTATATTTATTCATTTTTATGCAAATACCAAATTACAGTCTCACATTTCAAATAAGACATTTTGAATCTTCATAGTATCATAATGTCTCCACATCACATATGGTTCCAAAACACTAACAATTTCTAAAAAGAGCATAAATTCTTTTACTGAAGTTGTCCTCAGACAGTGTGTTCAAATTAAGTGATTTGTTCAAATTTCAAATATTATGTCCTAGTGCCTGACATTATATCGCGTCTAGTTCATCTCTATCATGACACAAAATTTAAGTATTGTCTTTGTTTATAAAGATATGTGACTTAAAATTAAGTGCTAATAAAAGTGTCAGATGCAATAAAATAGCAGAAATATGAAAGATGTTTCTTTCATATTTTGAAAGAGCTAGAGTACTTTGTTTTTATTAAGAAAAGTCACATCACCTCCTAAAACTCGTTTTAAATATTATTGTAGTAGTATTTAGTGAACATAAAGGGAATAAATATTACAGAAAAAAATTACATTCAGTTACATATGTATACATAGTTTCTAAATCTCACTAATTAGAGACAGAATATCTGTAGAGATGAATTCAAAAAAGAATTAAAATTTTAATTTATTAATTATATTATGTAATATGTAATGTTATGTAATATATTAAAATTTTAAGTAAACATTAAATGTAAAGATTATATTACCTAAGTATGACTCTATATTTATTACCAATACTAGAAATAAAGATTCAATTAAAGCTTCCTTCTTTATCCTTGAACAGTTTTCTAAATGCACTGGTGTATACAAATATTTCATTTGATCCTCTTAGTTCCCTATTTGTTTGACACTGCATCTGTATTTTACAATTTAGGAAACGAATGTGAAAAGGTAGGCTGCCCAAGGTCACAAGGCTAGGAAATGGTGGAGCCTTGGCAGGAGCCAAGGTTTTCTGACTCTAAGCCACACCCACATCCTATCCACAAATCAGCATGGCTTAAAAATAAATCATGACATTGGAAAAGCAAAATAAATTAAAAGTCCTCAAATAATGGTATCCTAAAAAGCAAAGTCAGAGGATACAAATTTGTATTTTAATATAAACTACTCCATTTCATTTAAAGTTAATTTATTCATAAGACATTATATCCTTAATAGCCAATATAATATTATCCCAATCATTTTCAAAGCCACGGATATAAGAAAGTGATAGATGACCTTAGTTATTAAGTAATACACCCTGGAAGGCAAAACTCAATTACACAGACTTTAAAAAATAACAATAAATCAAATTAAAGTTTCCTTTAATTTGTTTCATTGCTAAAGTATTTATGTCTTTAATCTATTTGGACTTGATAAGCTAAAATTCAGGTTGACTTCTCAAAGCTTTTCACAAAACCATACTTTTATACTTATTCCAATTCTATATTAAATCTTTAGCTTTCTTCAATTTCATTTCTGACCCCATCACATTCTACCATTTAAAATATCCAACTCTACATATTTTGAGGTGCTCGAACAGAGAAATCTTGTTTAGTCATTTATGCTATTGAAATCACTAACCTTTACCTAAACTGTGCATTAACACATAGCTGATCATACCACCAAAGGAGTAAATTCAAAGGTTCAAAATCCAGGAAATAATCCTTCTAAATTACAGTGACCTAAATCAGAAAACATGTAGTCTCTCTGAACATTTCTAGACATTGTACATCAATTTTCTTACCCTATATAATTCTCACACATTTATTACCAATTAAACACATGAAAATGAGACCTGAGTGTACATTTCCACCTCAGTATACTTGTAGTCAACTGAGGACCTCTAGTGCTTTCTAAAATGTACTCCACCTTCAGGCCTTAAAAAAAGAAATTCACTCACATTATTGGGAGTATACGTAACTGGCATTCATTTTTCCTTAAAGTTCACCTATACTTCCTCCCCACAATCGTTCCCAAAATAAGAATCTAAAGTCTCAAATACTAAAGAGAAGAATATTTTCACTGCAAATAAATTAATTTTAACATAATGAGGACAAAGCCTACAGACAAAACAGCAAGTGATGTGCCAATTTCAATGAGAAAAATCTCTCTACACTGTTGTTTATTTAATAAAGTTTCCAAGGCACAGCTTTAAAGTAATGGAAACATTTCATTATGGAGTAAATTTAAGGGCTGGGAATACGTTGATTTTTATAATTACAAAATTCTTTTCATAACCAGGCAGCAGCAGCTTGACGAGTCTTTCAAAAAGTCAGTGTGGACCAACAAAGCTCTGGAATGTGGCTGTCATATATAACTTCAATGAGAACTTCCAAGTTATGCATTAGATAATCTCAAAAGAAAAATAATTCTACCAAAGTAACTTTTGGATGTTAACAGAATGATGATAAATCTAACGATGAGCTGTCCAGATTTAATTCAACAAATCAAAAATAGATGTATACATAATTACTTCTGGGTTATCTACAAAAATGACAGGAAACAGCAGGAAAAAATAAAATCCCCAAATAATCCTGGTACAGACAACTCCTGTAAATTCAAACCTATAAAAAAATCCTAATTTTGTGAACCAATTAAATGGAAAAAATTCTAAGTATGTCAAAACCATAATCTTGAATGTCTATTACTTTAATTTACTAGCAAAATACACTCAGTTACTAAAAGAATAAATAAGCATGGGTTTGATCCCCCATGGGGCACATACAAGAATTAACCAATGAATGCATCAATAAGCGGAATAACCAAAACAGATGTTTCTCTCTCTCCCTTCCCTTCTCTTTCTAAAATCAATAAAACTTAAAAAAAAAAAAGCAGACAAAAATAAAAGGTAAGCAAAATTCTTAATTCCACAAATAAGGATTTTTAAATCTCAGGAATTAATAACTTCGGCAGAAGGAGTGCCCTAATAAACTGAAGTCCAGAAAGTTCTGCAAAGGATGGAAAGTACTTAAATTATAAGTGGGGATGACTGCTCGGCATAACCAACATTGTTATAGAATTGATTGTCTAGAAAGTCATAAAGCAGACCACCAAATGTTTTCAAAACTGTACTGAGGTTCCTTTTACACAAGAGTGCATCTGCCATCACATTAGAAAATGACTCATTGCAGACAAAGTGAGGTCTCCTGTAGAAGCTGAGATAGCACCTTTGACCCAAAATGTTACCTGACATGGCACACTTGTTGAAGACTCAGAACTGTCTGTGGTTTGTCTCTCTTCTTCCACTTCAAAAAACAGAACACTATCTTAAACTTTATTGCATTTACTTCCCAAGTTCACCTTTTTCAGAAAAAGAGGAAAAGTAAACCGAAGGCATTATAAATCCTACAAAGAACAGTAAAAAGTTAGTTATTCCTCCCATTCCTCCAAAAATTACCATAATTATAGATCTCACAGACATGCAAGATATTCTGTAGACACTTTCCTGTCTCTTACGTGTGACTCAAGAGACAGGAACCTGGCATTTCTACAACCAAACTCCTGTCAAAGCATCTTCTATATTTTCAATATTCTAATTCTAGGGCTTAGGAGATGAATAATTTAAAAAATGTCCTCACTTCTCTAGTCCCAAGCCCCTAATTTACACATACTGTCATTCTGTAAAAGAGGGAGCAGGGTAAGGCTAATTTCAGTTTCCATGGCTGTTTAAGTCAGATGCAAATTCAGAACATCCCAACACAATCTATTTCTGATTATCCTTAAAAAATGCTGTGAAAAGTCAGATAAAATGAAAAAAAAAAGTAAAACTGTTTTCCTAGGCTCTCTACCAAATAATACTCTATTAACAGCTTGGCTCTAAGAAAGTGCAGTGAGGGGGAGACTCAGAATGGTTATGATTGCAGAGAAAAAAATGATAAATACCTAACAACCATGTCATTATGATGTAGTAAAGGTCACAGACAACTCCAAAAACAGTGCTGTGTTGTTCCCATGCACAGCTTTTCAATTCTCAACATATAATAGGAAGCCTCATGTTGCATGAATAAATCTTGGCTTATTACCATACAGATTCTGGAAGTTCAGCAGAATTAGGATGCAACACCCTTCAGATTGTACCATGTAAAATAAATCGGGCCCAATAAGTCGAATGCATACAGCTAACACTTCAGTATGTAAAATGTAAAGCAAATTTGATTTTGGTTTTAGTGCAAGATTATAAAGCAATTACAAATAAAGTAACTTTAGAATGATAACATTTTAAGTTTATAGAAACAAACCACGATCTTTGGTTGTCTCCTTTACACTCAATTTGCTTCTAAGAACAGACTATCCTTTTTCAATAATGGCTGGCTGTTGAAATATTATGAGATCATCTTTAAAGCATATTCATCATACTTTCATCAGTAGAGTTCATCTCTTTAGGGCACGCCATTTTGTATTTCACAAACACCAAATACGCACTTCTACAAATCCTAGTTAAGGTTAATGTTAATCATTAACAATTTACCTAAACTGTAATCCTCTAATGGAAATACTCTAAACCCTCATTTTCCTCATCTGCAATACAGAGACTTGAGAAGAATATTGGAGATTATGTGCTCAGTTACCAAATTCTGTTATTCTAACTGGTAATCTGTTAATCACAGCACTATCTCTGATCGTTATCAATTTTTCTAAAAATAATAAAGTAAATCATAAAAATTTCTTATTCAACTTCATTGATTAATTTAGATAGTATCAATTATGCACCAAGTACCATAATACAAAATAAACATGTGGTTCCTTTTACTTATGAACTAAAAGTCTAGTTGGGAACACAAATATGTAAATAAAATTTATAACACAGCCTGATAACTATCCTGATATAGGTAACACTAATGCCTTATTGAAAACCAGCAGAGTTGAATCAATTCTACCTTAAAGAGAAGTGAAAGGCTTTATTAGGAAGTGATTATTTAAACTGGGCCTTAAGGATCAACTGAAATTTGCCCGGCAAAAAATCAAAGTTGAGGGTGGGGGAAAGGTTCCGGATAGAGCCAGAACAACATGTGCAAAAGACAGAATCATAAAAGGAATGAAGTATTTATGGAAAGGTGACATGTTTCATGTGACTGACACACCACTTAGCAGTGCCAGAATAGTGAGTGACTCTGGTATATACAATGCTTCATGATGAACAACCAGTTAGCTTCCTCCTTTCCCATGTTCTGTCTCAAAGTAAGTTTTAAATTCAGACCTTTTACACCATTTAAATCCTAAAATTGCACAAAAATTTAAATTCAGCTAGAAAATGGTCAATGCTAATTTGTATTCCTTTCTTAATTGTACCATTATATATCCTTATATAAAGCAACTAGTCAAATCTATAAAAGAAAACAGGAAATCTTCCCCACAATTACCCAATAGTATAAATTCACTCTCTAAGCAAATATAAGCAGAAACAACATAAAGGATACATTTTCTTAAAGAACAAAAGAAAACTCTTCTATAGTATTTTATCTGAGGAAACCAAACAATAATAATTAAATATATACCAAGTTTAAAATGCTATAGATAAAAAAAGTAACAGTCACTGGTTTGTGTGTGTGTGTGTGTGTGTGTACACATATATATATACACACACACACAGAGATCTGTATATACATATTTATGTGTGTACACATAATATTTATATGTATACACACACACACACACACACACACACGCACAGAGGCTTGAGCAGTGATTTTCAACCGGTATGCTGCAAAAATTGTTAAAACATGCGATACCTTACTATCTAGTCTGGGGCACTGACTCTTTTTCCTTAGATTGTGAAATTTTAAAAAATAATAAAAAAACAGCCAACACAACGATAGCCTCCAGGTGTGAATAAATAAAAATTACAACTTTTTTTTTTTTGGTCTGTTGTCAGATTAGCAAAAGACATAATATATGTTCTGGTGTGCCACAGAATTTTAATAATTAGTTTATATGTGCCATAAGATGAAAAAGGTTGAAAATCTCTGTGCTAGAGAATATACACTAAAGAAACATAAGTTGTTACCAACTCTTCGATTGAGAATGAAGTTTGTGACATAAATTGGGTGTTGGGATCTCCTCACTACAAACCAACACTATAAGGGAGGCCAGATTGTCCAGACAAATCAAAGTGCAGTCTAGTATATAATACAAATCATAATACAGCCAAGTGGAAATACTGGAACTACAGAATCTAACTACCATGGTTTCCTTGTAAAAATGAACACTAAGTTCTCACTGATCGTGCCTGATCTACCTCTTCCCCCTTCCCATTCTTTCAGTTCTCCCTTCTGCTCTCATCACTAGTCTCTGTCAGAAATGGAGCCGACAGGTTGAGTTGGGTTTTCATGGGATGTATAGAGATTGGAGAAAATTAAATCTGGCAGCTGGGGTAAGGCAGTATCATCTTCACCAACTAACTATGATATATCAACAAATGTTAATAGCCATGATCTCTAGGCAGTTAATTATGGTTATTTTTTATTCCATATCTAACTTTTCTTATTTCGAGGTTTATATAGAAGTATCCTGAGTGCCAACAAAATATCCCCCAATCATACTAGCTATTAACTCTGGACATTTAATATAGAGTTAATTTTTAATATGCCTAATTTTCCTATAATGAGGTATTGGTTTAAGTTTTGTTTTATTAATTAGCACAAATAATTAGGTAACAACTAATTAATTAATTACATAGAATAGCTTGTCGGTGCTCTAAAAGAAAGCAAATGGAAACTACTGCCTACAAGAACATGTCGTTTGTAAATAGGAACTGTCTGTGTTAGTGAGATAAAGATGACTTTATTACTGACTTCTGATCCTGACAGTCTTCAGTACTTACTATCAAGTCTTGTTAAGTGTTGCTTGAAATAGCATATCACAAAAAGGAATGACAAACATCTTAATCTATAGCATTGGTGAAACATTTCTCATTCAACTATTTTATTTTGGACTAAAACCACCATCCGAAGAATAATTTATATCATGCATTTCTTTTTATTGAGATTTGCTCTAGAACTGTTAATACACTAATGTTCACAATTATGCTCACACAGAAATAATCTTAATAAAACTATAGGAAAGAACTCTGCCCAAGGCAATGGTCCAACATGCAGTGCGCCCTAAACCAAACGATATTTCTAGTCATTTTGAGAGGCAAAGACTGAAGTTACTACACTCCGAACACAAGACAAATAAGACATCGTGGTAACCCTTGCCAAAAAATAAAAAAAAAAAAGACAGAAAGATAGGACAGACAAGCAAATACCTGTGTATGTGCACACAAATATACAGATGACAGAGATACTAAATGCCATAAATCCAAACAATGTTGAGGAGGATGACTATAAAATTGTATCTTACCTGTTCAGAGACTACGCTGCACTATGACCCTAATCCACTTACTGTTTTTATATTCCAGACCACCTCAAAGAGCGTGATCTCACATTTGGCTGTCCATTTTTTACCTTTCTCTCGACCCTTTAAAACTTCAGACTTCCTTGCCTACCTGAGTCATGGAGAAAGTACAATACCTCACTCGCTCTGCTATAAGAAGAGCTTCAACCATTGAAGTGCCTCAACAAGCACGCCAAAATCTCCAGAACCTATTTATCAACTTCTGTCTCATCTTAATATGTCTCTTGTTGATCTGCATCATCGTGATGCTTCTCTGAAGTTCTGCTGCAAGCTCCAGTGCTGCAACTGATCATCAGCTTAAAATGTGTCAACCCATGAAGAGGGGAAAACAGACCACTCCCTACGTAGAAGAAATTCTTTGTGAAAGGGTTAAGATTCAGAAGAAATTGTTAGCAAATGTATTCATCTGCTGGATCCTGTAAACGTGAAAAGGGCTTAATTTCAAAATTAACTTTAAAATGACTATAAATAGTGTGCATAATGTAACTGTTGGTTTCTGCAACAGAGCTTATAAATTTCAATCCCAAATCTTTTCTGAGGATGAACTAGGAGTTTAGTTTTGAAACTGTACTGCTAATAAGTTCACGTCATATATAAAGCATTAGCTTCACTATTAGTGGTAAATATAATTTGTATTGTACTGTAAAAGCCTCTTTGATGTTTATTAAGTATTTTTCAGGTCTTCACAAGTACCAAAATAATCATTCAAATGAAGTGTCATTATTTGAAACAGCCCACTGATTCCTCACGTGTTATCTTTATTATTATTATCAGACATCTTTGTAGTAACTATCATAACCTCCCTTCTAAAAGAGAAACTGCATTCTCTTTCTATACTTACCCTAACAGTTTTTGAAGTTTATGAGAATCAAGTAGGAAAAAGTAGGGCCATACTGTTACACAAATAAAATTTCTCTGAACTAATTTTTTCAAAGAATTACAGAATTCTAGTACATGTACACAACCATGTCCCTGGGGCAGTATGATCGATCAAGAGAGAAAAAATGCTGATTACTTTAACAGCTGACAGTGTGGTTAGCCATAATTACTAATACACTAATAGAACAGGGTCTAACTCTAATTTATGGCACTATAGTTGACTATCTAAACTAGAGTACATAACTTGCCATACTATATCCTAAGACTTTAGATTTTATAGGCTGTCTTCTATTCTAGCATCATACTCAATGCAGGCAAGTAAAAGAAGAATAGAGCAGTATTTTAAGCATTAAAAATAAAATTTTGAATTCTCTCTCCAAAATTAACTTATTGTTTGATTACATTTTGAAATGAACTTTTTGTCTTACTATTGTATATGACAGAATATAGCTCTCTTCCTTAATCTTATTAACCAGATGGTAAACACAAGGGTGGACCCCCACAAAAACCCATAATTTATTTATTAAAAATTATGTAGTTATTCTTACATGTTTAAACTTCAGTCACATTCAAGGTACTCTCCATTTTATGCATTACACCAAGCAGACATTTTTCCACTGCTCAGAAATGGAGCCAACAGGTTGAGTTGGATTTTCAAGGGATATATAGATGGGAGAAAGTTAAATCTGAACTCGCCGATTTTGATACCTTTTAGCGCTTCTGCCATTTTTTGTTTCACCTCTTTCAAGTCAGCAAAACATTTCCCTTTGAGGACTTTCTTCATCTGGGCATCCAGGGAAACAAAGAAAAGTTGCTGGGGGTGAGATCCAGTGTATAGGGAGGGTGGGGCACAGGGGTCATGCTGTTTTTAGTCAAAAACTGCTAAACACTCAGCATGGTGTGGGCAGGTGTGCTTGTAAATCATCCATCATGAAATGGGCAAACGCACTGAAAGTCTTCAAAAAAAATTCACTGAAGCCAAATGCAGCCTCTCACAACAATATCAGCTCATGCACTGATAGAGGTGGGTTCCTAGAATACTCACCTACCAGGGGAAGCCTGTATTACAAAGGGCCCACCCTCCAGAAGATAATTCTGGTTTTTCTGTTTGGGTCTCCTCTCATATTTGGTAGGCCACTCTACTACACTAAATTATACACCTAGGATAGCTAATCTACAATTATTTTCTTGCTGAATATATTTTCAATTTCCCCTCTGGTCATTTAAAAATTCCAACAATTCATAAAACAGCAAAAGTAAAAATTGGTGATGGAAAATACATTCAACCAAAGTTTGGTAATTTAAGTTGACTCAGTTGAAAATGAAGTCGAAAATGGTTTACACCTCTGCTGCATCATTCAGTAATTTTAACTTCACTTCGAGACATATTACTAATACAGCAATTATTAAAGAAGTAGGAACATTTAATTTACTATGTGATATGTTACAATGTGGCTACTAAAAGATTTTGAAAAGTCAGTATTGACCTTGTCTTGTAACACAAGTGCTGTTATCAAAATAGTGATAAGAACATTATTTTTTAAGTTTTTCTGAATCCCTGAGAAGTACTGCGAAGGGGAGGAGGTTCACTGCTATCTGAGGGATCGAGGGAAAAGAATCTTATACTGACACGGGGATTTCTTGAGCAAAGGCTTATCTATGGATCGGAGATCTCTAATATCAACTTGAAAGCTTATAAATAACAAAACATACATTCACCTCACTGGTGTTAGCAATTACCCATGCAAAAAACCCACAAAAACCAAGTTCTATGATTAGCTGCATGATCTTTAAAATAAGTGGAAAATTTGAAATAACAAGTTCTATTCCTTTCAATACATTCATTGTTCATAACAACGTTAACTTCAAACAATAAACTGTGCAGATATAGAGTTTTCCTTAATAAATTAGAAATAAAGATTTTTTTGTTGTTGTTTTTCATTCTGACTTTAATAGAAGTTAAACCTTATACTTGATGACTACAGAATACTGTACCTCAGGTATAATGCAGAACAAAAATCCTTTAAATGTAACTTACTTATTTTGTTAATCAGAATGTGTAAAGAGTAAAATATAAAAAAGCAATGTATTTAAAAATTTTTAAATATCAAATGCTGAAATACTTTCTACTGAAGAATAAATTCCAAACTTAATTCACAGTCCTAAAAATGAATTTTTAAATGTTTAATGTTGCCTTTTATATTGTGGTGTATTTGCAATGTTTATTTAATGCAAATCACATTAAAATGACCTTGAACTCGGTGAAATCATTCTTTAATACACTCATGATTGATATGACTGTAAAAAACCTAATAAGAGCAGTTTTGATTTTGTAGGTTGTTTCAAATGACATTCCCCATATAAAGATCAAGATTTCCTAGTACAGACACAAGAGGGCAGGCCTACATAAAATAATGAATTTCCTTCTACCTAGAAATTACTTATCCTTTGATTACACTTGAGTTTTATGGCAAAGTGGAAAAATAATAAATTCTCAAAACAAAATCCCTTCTAAGTAAGAGCACACATTAAAGTGTCTAAAAATTATATTCCAATACTACATAGAAAAGAATACTATGCTATGACAGATGATGAAAAGTCAAGTATTATTAATTTTATTTATTAAAGCATGCATACAAAATTCCTTTATGTCCTTTTTCACTAATGATGTGTCATAATGGCATATCCTACCTACTTAGAACATTACAGTGTCCACATCTTTCAATGCAATTATCTTAAACATTTTTAAAAAAGGACAAAATGGTGTAAAAAATAAGAATAAAAACAAGAAAACTACTTCTTTTCATAAGGTGCGATAGAATACATAAAATACTCTCACGTTAAATTTTTTTCATTCTTACATGTTAAACAAAATCCAAGTCATTTAACTTTGTCATTTTATCAAATTTTTATTTGTATTTTTGATTTATATAAAAGAAATTTTTCAGTGGAATATGTTGAAATCATTAGGAACCTAAATCTTTGTTCAATCTATCCCTACATTATATTTATATAGGCACAAAATTTTATCTTCCTCTTTGTAATGCTGCAACCTAGAACTTAAAACATCCTAGAGAATATAAAAGAGGATAAACAATTTCATCAATAAAGAGACCACTTCTTCACTACTGTCCCGGAGATCCACTGTGAGATCATAGGAATCCAAAGGATAATGTAAAGAGGTACACACCCTCCATTTCCTATCTTCCCCCTTCCAAGACAGAAATGTAACAGGAACACAGAAAGAGATAATTCTTTCAAAAGAGAAAACAAGGCTTGTTTTCCTCTTCTTGCAGGGTCGGATTTTGGGGAGGGTGGGAGGAGAGGGGTGATGTACGACAGAGTAAAGAACAGGCAGTGGTGGACATTACACACGGAGGCCTTAATCCTAACCAACTGAGGGCACAGGTGGCTTCTCTTCATTCACAAAGGAAAATGCACTATGAGAAGGGACCAAAAGAAAAAAAAATTAAAAATTGAGTATTTATTCTTACATGTTTAAACTTCAGTCACCTTCAAAGTACTCTCCATTTCATGCAATACACCTACTGAGATGTTTTTCTTCCGCTCAAAACAGTTTTTGAACTTGTTGATTTTAATGATTTTTAGTGCCACATCAGCAAAACTTGCCTTTGAGGACTTTCTTAATCTGGGCATCCAGGGAAACATAAAAAAAGTTGCTTGGGGCTAGATCTGGTGAAGAGGGAGGGTGGGGCATGAGATCATGCTCTTTTTGGTCAAAAACTGCTGAATACTATGGTGTGGGCAGGTGCATTCATAAATCACCCATCATGAAATGGGCAAACACACTGAAAGTCTTTTAAAAATTCAATGAAGGTGAACACAGCCTCTCACAACAATGCCAGCTGGTATACTGATACAGATAAGTTCCTAGAACACTCACCTAACAGGGGAAGCCTGTATTACAAGGGGCCTGCTCTCTAGAAGATAATTCTGGGTTTTTGGGTCCCCCTTCATACTTGCACTGTAGCTGATTTGGTAGCAAACCATGGGAATCATGAAACAGTATGCACTCAAGAGTGTGGGGCTGACTCAATAATTACTCTGGGTTCAGTCCTAAGAAGAGCAAAATTTACAATATTAACCATTTGAGGGGAAAAAAGAGGGGAAGAAGGCTGTGAGGATAATGAGGATAACGAGATAAAACATTCTGAGAGCTACAAAGTTCTATATAAATCTATCATGATGTTAGATTATTACTCTCAGACAAATTCCTTGTTGTAAAATATTACTTTTTGGTTTTTTTCCATGGTAAGAGTTTAGCAGTTGTGCTTAAAAATCATAAACATTCTCACATGGGAAAGAATGATTTGATCCTTATTGTCTCTCCCCTTTATGTAAAAATTGGATTAAAAGAAAGTCACAATGTTTTGAAGAGTCTTTAAAAAAACTAAGATGAGAGCTTTTAAAATAATAAAGATAGTACTGGACACTCCAAAGAGAAGGTATTTAAGAATTTTTTCTGTAATTGTACAAGAAGGGAATCGAAGAGAAGCAACTGTTTAAATATTGCAATTGAAGTGTCTGAGTTTCTTTACCTAGTTTCATCTTTCTGCTCCAAAACTTAAAGCAGTATAAACAGACCATCCAAAATAATGTTAATAAAAAAGAGCCTTCCAGGGTGTATGCAAACTTTGTCCCTTAGCTTTCTTTCTCAACCACATACTGGGAAGATTTAAAAGTATGTTTTGCTCTACCATTTACCTTCAAGGTCCCTGACCTGGCTGCGCTGTCAAGGCTGGGGAAAACTTTGTTTACAGCAGAAGTTCGCTCATATCAGCAGAAGGAAAGAAGTAGTGAATTAATACTTATTCCCTTAAATTCATCCAGTTTTCTCAGTACCTTTCTATTACACCTACTTCAGGTTGGAGTAGAATACTCAGCCCCCAGGACAACTGTAATTCTGTGTAAAGACACCAACTGGAGGAATAGCTGCTCGGTCCTGTAACAGGGCCCCCCGCAAAAGGGGATCTGTAACGGTGTCCAGAACGTGGGGTGTTGAAGAAAAATATAAGGCATTTTCCCTCCCCCACCCCAAGGCGGGCCACCATGGGGAAGGGAGACAAGGAGCAGGGCCTTTCAGAGTTACTGGGCATGTCTATAACAGGCCAGCTTCAGACCATCCATGGAGCAAGACCACTGACAGTCATTTTGCATGTTAATAACAGCAAGAGAGCTTCATTCCTTATATTTTTCTATGCAAAAGATGGTTATTTTGCATATCAACAAGCCTAACCAGGAAGGTTTGCTTAACTTAAACCGAGGAGGTAACTGGGAAGAGACTCCCCAAGTTACACCATCTGCCTGAGCAGGAGACCTGGGAGCTGGTTCACTCCACGCCACAGGGATCAATGTGAGGACCCTGCGGGAAGGAAAGGGGAGAGAGGACTCTTGCTAGTGGGCCATGAGAAGGTGCCACGTGGGTTTGGATTAAGAACTGGAGAGTGTGGCGACACGGGTGATGGTGCTGGGGATTGCAAGAGGCCTGCCTAGCCGAGCTCCGGACTCCCGTTCTCTTCCTCCTGAAGGACGGTTGCCCTGCCTGGCCTGACTGGCCTAACTGGGAGAAGCAGGGGAAAGGCAGGACTGTGTGTGTTGGTGGGTGTTTTAAAGGGATTCTGAGATTTACCGGAGACATTTAGCCATTATTCAAAACCAGTTTAACTTTTGAATAAATAATTCCTTCCCTTTTCACTAAACTCTGGCATTAAGAACCGTAATTTCTAAGGGCAGTGGGCAAAGAACCTAGAACAGAGGGACCCCCGGGGAAGGTGGGGCGTTGTTTCGCTAATGGTATCTGCACCACCACCCCCCCAACAGGTCCACATTCAGTAATAGTCCCTGTTCTCCTATAATAAGATTTGAGAACTAAAATATAATAGTATTTTTTAATTAGGTTTTCTATCTTTTAGTCTCTTGAATATATGTCACAAATAAATCTGGTTAAAACGTTTTCTGATTTGTAATTTAGATGTCATGATGCTTCATCTAAATAGATGCTTTAAATACACACCATCGAGATTATAAGAACTAGAGCCCAATGCCAGAGTAAAGGAGGAGAGATTGGAAGTACCAAGTGCGTGTAGCACATCAGGTCACATGCGCTTGCGGTTGTACTCAGATTTGTGAGGTTCCTAATTAAGCGATTTTCTTATCCTTTCGTGGAATGTATTTCTTCAGTCTTTATTATTTTTATTAGTAACAGGAATAAGTAGTAATTTAAAATTTTTGCTCTAGGGAAATTTTGAAATTTTTGAGAGAATTAATTTTTTTACACGGAAAAGTGCCCACCATCTCTTATCAGGGAAATGCAATGATGATATCATCAAACCACAATATGATGTATCGCCTTGCACCTTTAGGATGGCTATTATCAAAAAGACCAGAGAGAAGCGCTGACAAGAATGTGGAGAAAGGAATGCCCTTGTACACTGCAGTGAGAATATAAATTGGTGCAGCCACTATGGAAAACAATATGAAGGTTCCTCAAAAAATTAAAAATAGAACTACTATATGATCCAGCAATTCCCCTTCTGAGGAATTTATCCAAAGGAAACAAAAACACTAATCTAAAAAGATATGTACACCCCCATGTTCACTGAAACATTATTTACAATAGCCAAAAGATGGAAGGAACCTAAGTGTCCACCAATGGATGAGCACTAAAGAAAATGTGGTACATACAGGGTGGGGCAAAAGTAGGCCACAGCTGTAAGTACACAAAACAGAGTTCATTCTTATATTATTATTATTTAATTATTGTATTACTTTTTCCATACGAAAAACTGTAAACTTACTTTTGCTCCACCCTGTATAAAAGGGATATTACTCTACCATAAAAAAAGAAGGAAATCTTGCCATTTGTGACAACATGGTTCAACCTTAGGAGGCATGCTACGTGGAATAAGTTAATGACAAATATCATATGATCTCACTTATATGTGGCATCTTAAAAAAAAGGAGAACTCAAAGATGCAGAGAACAGATTGGTAGCCGTTGCTAGAGGCTAGGGGCTAGAGGCTTGCATTATATGTTTTAAAGTTGCTAAGATTATAAATCTTAAAATTTCTCATTACAGGAAAAAAATTGTAACTATGTATGGTGAAGAATATACACTAGACTTATTGTGATCATTTTACAATATGTAAATATATCAAATCATTATGCTGTACACCTGAAACTAATAAATGTTATATGTCAATTATATCTCAATTAAAAGAAAAAAAAAACCCGGAGGCCCAGAGATATTAAGTAGTAAGTGCTAAGTAGAAGTCATACAGTTCTGAATTTGAAAGAACAGAAACAAAATGTAACGCCTCATATTCCAAAATTAATGTTCTTTGATACCAAGCGAGATCCTTTGTTTCTGTTTCAAGTTCCTTCAGAACTAATGTTTTGTTTTATTTTTATGTCCATTGAACAACTGAGAAGAAAAGTAAAATCTAAGGTTTTCCTGTTAATCAACCTCAAATTTTTTTTAGTTTTATCAATGCAGTAGTTTTGGAGTTTATAGCATCTATGCTTATTTACTTTCAGGGGAAAGGAAAAGCAAAACAATCTACCTATGGATACACTGTCATATGCTTACTGCAAGTGTGCTATTATTATACTTACAATATCCACTGGAGGGAAGCACACACTAGATTTTGAGTCTTACCTGCATTGGCGTTTCACTTTCTTGTGAAAACTCTTCAATTTGCTGCTGTTGCCAAGGAGCTAAACTGTAAGAGTCCTCTGTAGTTCTACCTTCCAAAGGGTTTGTCCGCAGCTGCTCTGTAAGCCACATCTGCGTCCTCACAGAAGGCTGAATGGGAACTCCACCTACTGCCTGTTGACCGAGCATTAAATACTTTGGAGTTTCAAAAGCCTCTGAGCTTGTCATACTGGGCTTGCTTTCAGGTAAGGCACTGTATGTCATGTCTAAGGCCTGTCTCCTAAGAGTAGAAGAAGCGGCTCTAAAATCCTCTTTGCTACAGCTCTCAAATTTATATTTGCAGTCCAGGGTTGATGATCGTTTTTTATTTATTTCCTTGTCTTCTAGCTTAAGCATCTCCATACTATCATGTAAGCAGCTAGGCCCAGTTGTCCTTAGTTGTGATGTTAAAGTTTTGCCTCTCCCTGTCTTTTCCAAACCACTCCTTGACTCTTCAATATGTGCAATGCCACCCTGACTGCAGTTATCCGGGGCAGTGAGTTTGGATAAAGATGACCATTTCCGGAGGGGCCGGAAGTCCTTCATGTCTAGTGAAGAATCTGGTTCCCCCCTACTGTGGCTTCCCAATGTTTGCATGAGGCTTGTACTCCACTGTGAGCCATCTGATGTCAATGATTCCCTATGTTTGGAAACGGAAGCACCGGAGTGAGACGGCATGACATGAGCAGTAGGAAGAGTAACCGATGATCGACTAGGCTTAAAAGTTAATGTGCCACTTGAAGTTGAGTGATCTGGAAAGAGAAAAGAATGTTAAATTAGTTGTAATTAAGAGGGAAAAAGAGGCAAAATGCCAAATGCCAAAACAAAAATCTGCACAAGTTTCCCAGCATAAGTTTTTCAGGGGCATTTATCAAAATGAGTAGATATAATTACTATTACTATTCCTTTAAGTTTATGTGAAACAGATCAAACTTTCAAACATTAATTTCTAAAAACAAATACATAGCAAAATATATGTTCATTGACCATCTACTGAGACATGAACAATGACTGCCAACAGGTTTACATTCACCCTACTTAATGTAAGTGTTATACCTTTAAAAGAAAAATACATCTCCCCACAGAGAGGTCTTACTCATAATCAAGTACTACAGACTGAGACACAGCTCTGCCACAAAATGGCATTTTTCAGTGTCTTTCCTAAACTGTGGAAATCTGTGCCAAATCTGAACATTTTAACAGCTTTCTAAAAATCTAATTCAAATCAGAAATATGAGTAAAGGAGCTCCTGCAATATTAGAAAATAATTAGAAACGGTTCTACCACTGTATCTGCAGATACAGAATAGTTCTTATGTTCTCAGTCTTCCCTAATGGCATCATCAATGATTTATCTCCCAGGCTAGACCTCTTGTTTGGAGTATACTTTGGTTCCTATCTTTATCTACACATTCACTAAATCCCCAAGTTGTAAGCTTTCACTTCCAAAATTATTGCATGGCCATTGCCTTAGGTCAGGCCTTCACATGATGTTATACTACACACAGGAACAGGTTTAGTAGGCTCTATGCAAATCCAAAGAATAAATAAAGACCTCTACGTTCAACAAACTTACCGTCACATGCCAAATTACCATCAAATGTGTCAAATTAAAAGCAAGGATTATAACTGTTACCAGAGGATATCTAGAAAAGGGTATCGCAATTTGAAGTGTGGGGGTAGAAAAGGTAAGTGGTAAAAAGCAACTTTCACAGTTTATTCTATATCTTCCCATACTGTTTAACTCATACTGGAATATATTAAAGTATTACTTCTGAACTTTTATATTGTTTTTAAAAAATTAAGTAATGGGAAAAGAAATGTTGAAAAAGTGATAAGAAAATTCAGGGAAGAAAGAACCAGGGAGACTAATTCAAAAAAATGGAATTCCAGTAGGTCTTTGCATGGAATTTATTCGCCTGGAGATAAAAAGAGAAAATATCCTATGATGGAGGAATAAGTAGAAGTCTTATAATAGACATTTATCTTATTCAAGTTTCTCGTCAGATTCTGCCATCTTCATACTCAGAAAAATTCTCACCTTCTAAGTCTAACCTCCCAAAATAAATTTTAGACCTCAAATTACCAATATATGCCCTGCAACTCTGATACAGACATTCAGAAGCACTTGCACAAATTCCAGTTTGGAAGAGAGTCACGTGAGAAAACGGGCTGACTGTGTGGAGCTATCACTTTGGGTTGGCACAGGCAATGGCAGAGGCATCAGCCTTCCACAGTAGCAGCAGCAGGTGCAGCCACATCAAGTTTCAGCCCAGTGGCAGCACTAGGGCAGCACTTGGTGGGGCAGGAGAATGAGTGACAGTTCTCAGAGGTGAGTTGAGACATATCACCAGCAAGCTTCACCTTAAGCCTGGTTTTCCTGCTTTCTCCCAAAATTCTGTGAGGTAACAAACACCCTTAAATAAATTCCTCATCTGCTCAATCAGCCAGTAAGCCTCTTCTGCTGATTAAGAATACTAATTGATCCAAATATGAAGCCAGAAAATGTGGTTCCAAAAGAAGAAAATCAAATTATCCCATTTAATTGCAGTATTAAGTGTCAAGAAAATGTGCTCAAGACAATTCTTGAAAGGTGCAGGTGTAACGGAGTTGCACAAGTCTTCAAATGCCTTATAAGGAGAGAGCCTGGCCTTCATTCAGCAAGAAACGTGATGTCACTGAAAGTTTCCAAACAAAGGACCGCGTGACAGGATCAAAACTGCACTTGCAATGATTATTCTGATAGCATACTGAGGATGGATTAAAGTAAAATGATTGGCAAGAGGGAGATTAACAGGCTATTGTGAAATCAGTGGAAGAAAACAGAGAATGTGCTATTGAAGGTCAGTTCTAAACAGATATAGGGCGCCCTGCTCAGGTGGCTGTTGGTTGAAGCATTGTCCCATCCACCGAACGGCTACAGGTTCAACTGCTGGTCAGGGCACGTACCTGGGTTTTGGGTTCAATCCTCAGCTGGGGAACTTACAGGTAGAAAAGAAACTAATCAATGCTTCTTTCTCTTTCTCTCTTAAATCAGTAAACATATCCTTGGATGAGGATTAAAAAAATAAAAATAAATAGGAATAGGGCAAATATCCCCAAAAGTCTATGGAATATTTGTATTAATATAGTATTAAATCTATTTATCATATATATGTTTGTGTTATATTCCTAAACATTTATATTAAAATCACCATAGCCTGTTAAAAATATTTTTATTTTTTTAAATGAGCTTCATATCAAATTTGAAATTTTCAGTTTTTTACATTTAAAAATTTTTCAAGTAAAGATATAGTGTACCGGTTAAGCGTAATGTTTTGAAATCAGTCTTTTTACATTCAAATCCTGGCTCTACCATTTAGTAGTCATGTGCGCCTAACAAGTTATTTAACCTCCTTGAAGTGGAGATGACAACAGTGAGGGTTCAATAAAATAACACACATAAAGGACTCAGAAGAACTCCTGGCACAAAGCAAAATGTCAGTTATTATGACACCACAAAAAAAAGCAAAAAAAAAAAATGCTATTTTTAATATAACAGACAAGGGCTAAACGTCCAGACTATACAAAGAACTGAAAAAACAACACACACTAACAAATCAAGTTTTAAAATATGCAAACATATAAATGTACACATGTAAATACCATACTTATGCAAAAGGAGAGAAGTGGTCAGAAAGAATACACCCAAAACTTAACAAAGGTAACCCCTGCATGGTGGAACAGAAAAAGATAAATGCTTTCACATTTTACTCTATGCAATGCCTTGTTTTAAGTTCTTTCCAGAGTCAAACTTCTGCAAAGATGTTTTGTTTGTGACCTCAAAGAGTCTGAAATATCTCAAGGAACAGCAACCAAGTATGAATAATATATCAGGTGACTGACTGTCTCACTTTCCATGTCACAGCTGAAACCTCTGAGAGCACAGATCATCAGTCTTTGCTGCTACTTACATCTGATAATGTGCTACCTTCTTGTCTTTGCTAGCTCAGTGTTTTCCAAATGCAGACAAAATCAGCAATTGGCTAGTATTTACTCATACACATCTGAAAATCATTCAAACATTAGCACACAAAAGCAGTTACCTGGGATCTAGAGCCCCACTCCCAGAGATTGTGATTCTGGTCAAGCAGAGAGGAGCCTAGGAAATAACACTTTTTAGTAAGTGACTCTGCTGGTCTATTCACTACCATGTTTTTCCACCTGGGTCTGATTTTTGTTCTGAAGCCGTCAAGCTTAAATGTCCTAAGTTCAATCATCATCAACATCTGAGTTCTAATGTAAAACCTGATTTCCTGTGATTTCAGAATTCATTACTGTCAAAACTAAGAATCAAGGCTTAGTCTGTTCACATACATATGCACATGCATACACATGTACGCACATACAACAAGAATTAATGAACAAGGGATTAAATATCTGACAGTATATTTGAAAAAGGGACTTGTATCTTAGAGATGGGTCTAGATAATATTGATTTTAACAATTTTAACACTTTAAAAATTTTATCTTGCCCTAATGAAACAGAGTCAATTAGAAGTAGATGCAATGCAATTCCTAATGTATTTTATTATACTATCTAATTGTAGCCACAAATCCCAAATGCAAATTATTACAGTGGCATCTAGCTGACATCTAAGTAACAACAATGAAATCTGAAACCAGCAGAAGGTAGTTCTTTTAAAACCCAGTGGCAGGGTTTATAGAGACGCATAGAGAACACAGGAAGAGCTAATGCTTTCAGACAGATTTCAGCTTGTTAAGGGAAGAATATAAGAGGACATTGCTGTGACCTGATAACGCAAGTGAGTTAAATTTAAGATTACATACTCTGAATTCGGACGAAAATCCCAACCTTCTATTTTACTCTCGTGTTATTCTTACTTGGCAAGCAATGAATACGCTGATTCTATCTTCTTTTTGTTTTTTTAGGGAGAGTATATCTCTCTGCTCTATCCTTCTTAAAATAAGAAGGAATTAAATTCAAAAAGACCATATCCTCCAAACCAATATTATAACAATATAAATCATGAGTCTTTACAGTTTAAAAAAAAAAGTCAAGAAACTATGCAAGTATCAAAATATTCTGATTTTAAATGTAACAGCTTAATATATGCATCACTCAATATTAAGTATTATATTTTATATTTTTAAACAAAAATGTTAACTCTATCCCAAAGTCAGTAGTTCAATTTTATACACCATATTTTCTTCCCTTTCCTGCTAACACAGGGATCATATCATATGAGGAAAAAAGACATATTTTAATACTAAATGTAACCCCATTCTTTTTAAAAACAAAAACAAATGAACATTTCTATGCATTCGCTATATTTTTAGGTATTTTAAAATACTCTAAACACACTGGTAGGAAAAGGGCTATATACAAAATCTCAAAGATAATTCAAGTAAAGAATCTCCAAGGAATGTATTATGCACAAGGCACTGCGCTAGGTAGAAGAGACAATGCAAACATATTATTCACAATAAAAATATGAATATAGTCTTCCCCCTTGAGGTTTACAATTCTGCTATGATACACACAGCTGCAGAGCAGGACTAAAGTTTATCGTAAGGAAACTACCAAACACCAGACAACGAGAAGTGAGCCAGAGAAAAGGCAGACTATTCATAAAAGGACTCTCAGTATGACAGCCAGCTGCTCAGCGGCAATAATGGAATCCAGAACACGGTGAAATAATACCTTCAAAGGGTTAAGAGTAAATCCTGGCACCCAAAATTTGTTTGGAAAGGTACATTATCTTTCAAGATTGAGGGCAAAATATATTTTGCTAAGCAAAAACAGAGCTTATCACCAACAGACTCACTAAAAGAACAAGTAAAATCCCCTTAGTTTGTCTCAGGAGAAGAAAAGCCCTGAAGAGTAAATAGGAATGAATTGTTTTTTAAGTAAAATTACAATTAAATTTTTAAAAAATACCTAAAGACAATGAATGCATAAAGCAATAAAAAATAATACCTAATTTGTAGGTTTAAAAAAGATAAAACCAAAATATTTGACAAGTAGATATAAAACTCAAAACAAGGGTGGATCAGCATTACAATGTTACAAGTCCATTATTTGTGAGAAAAGGAAAAAGATTCTAACCACTATAATAGATATTCAAATTAGGGATGTATATTATAATTTCTACATTAACGACTAAAAGAATAAGTAGAGCTGGTACAGCTGTACTGCCACTAGAAAAAGAATAAATTTGGACCCCTACCTTACACCATCCATAAGCACTAACTCAAAATGAATCACAGACCTAAATATAAAACTCTTAGAAGAAACTGTAGGCGTAAAGTTTCATGTCAGGCAGTGGTTTCTTAAATATAGCACCAAAAGCCCAATTACCAAGAGAAAAAAAAATCATATCATCAAAAATTTTTAAATTTTCACTTCAAATGAGACCATCAAGACAGTAAAAATACAACCCACAGAATGGAAGAAAATTTTTGTAAATCATGTATCTGACAGGGGCATTAAAGGACTCTTACAACTCAGTAATAAAAACACAAATGATCCAATTTAAAAATGGGTGCAGAATTTGAATAGATATTTCTCCAAAGAAGATATACAAATGGCCTTATTAAAGCTTATAAAAAGATTTCAACATCATTTAGTCATCAGGGAAATGCAAATTAAAACCATAATCAGTTACCATACCACATCGCACTCACTAGGACAGCTAGCATCAAAATGAAAGACAATGTGCTGGCAAAGATATGAAGAAATCGAACTGCTCATATCATGCTGCTGGAAATGTAAAATGATGTCCCTGCTTAGGAAACAGTTTGGCAGCTCCTCAAAAAGGTTAAATGGCATGAGTTACCACACGACCGAGCAATTACACTCCTAGGTATAAACTCAAGATGAAAAAAAACATATTCATAGAGGCATTATTCTTTTTGCCAAAGGTCAAAACAACCCGAACAGCCATCAGCCAATGAACAAATAAATAAAATGTGGTAGTGTACAAACAACAGAAGATGATATATGGCCATAAAAAGATGTGAAGTACTAATACATGCTACAACATGGATGAATCTTGCTAACATTACGTTAAGTGAAAATCAGTTGGTCACTAAGTACCACATACTAGATGATCACATTTATATGAAATGTCCAGAAAAAAGAAATCTAGAGACAGAAAAAGTAGTGGTCACTTAGGGTTGGAAGCAAAGATGGTGAGTGACAGCTAATGCATTTCTTTTAGGGAGGCTAAAAATGTTCTAAAACTGGGTTGTGGTAATAGTCACACAACTCTGAGGATACATTAAAAAGCATTAGATTGTATACTTTCAATGGGTGAACTGCACGGTATGCGAATAAGATCTCAAATAAAGCTACATTTTAAAAAGATAGGTAGAGTTTATTATTTCTAGTAGACTAGAAAAAATAGCAGGAACAGTCAATTAAAAGAAGGCAAAGTGAAAAAACCTGAGAAAAGCAGAAAAAGTATGCAACATGATTTTTTTAATGCATAAAAATATAACAATCATCATAGTAAATGAAAATCCACTCAAAAACAAGACTGTTTTTTAATCTAACTAAATATTTACAGAGGACACACCTGAAATATTTGGTCCTATTTTAGCATTATTGTATCTGCAGAGTGAGAATGGCTGCGAAAAAATTCATACAAAAATAACTGTGAAGAACATTAGGAATACTGTATGCCAGGTATCAATACAATAAAAAAAAAGCATGCTTTCCTGATTTTGTTCTTTACATTTTAAAAACAGTGAGGAACTTCTACCTCCCAACAGCCTGATATATGGCCTATGAGCAAGTGTACACAATAGCGAGACTATGAAACTCTGCAAATCTTAGTTCCCATTTTGTTACTGTCTAATCATTATTACCATGTTTTCTT
This sequence comes from Mormoops blainvillei, assembly GCA_004026545.1. NCBI lineage: Eukaryota > Metazoa > Chordata > Mammalia > Chiroptera > Mormoopidae > Mormoops > Mormoops blainvillei. The sequence goes on from PVJD01001833.1 coordinate 130,811, forward strand.
GACTATTTTATTTTTAACTGCATTTTCTGAAGGTACTTCAAATTCCATTAAAACCAAAAAATAAGCGAAAAGTTCTAAAATTACTTTTTTTAAATAATTACAGAAGTCTACCATTCACACATTAGACACTTCTCAAGCTCTTTTTGTACATTCTCCTTTAGCAGTCATTCACAAAAAAAACTAAGAAACCTCTTTCTATAAGCTTATATAAAGCAAGATGAAAAGCTAGTTGTTTTTTTTAAAAGGACATTTATGAGCTGCAGCTAGATTACTGGCAATTTAATTAAAGACAATCTGAAGTACAGCCTTAAAAGGTCAGCAATTCAATGCAAAACTCATTTTAAAGAAATAGATCCAAAACTATGAACAGTAAAATGACAACAAACTCAAACCTATCAACAACTGAACCTAAAAAACAAAAACAAAAACTAAGCAAACAACTAGAACAGGAGCAGAATCACAGAAATGGAGAAGATCACATGGAGGGTTATCAGCAGGGAGTGGGAGGAGGGAGAATGAGCGGGAAAGGTAAAGGGAATAAGAAGTATAAATGGTAGACACAAAATAGGCGGGGAGGTTAAGAATAGTAGAGAAAACAGAGAAGCCAAAGAACTTATATGTATGACCCATGGACATGAACTAAGAGGGAGGGGGTGGGTAGGTATGCTGGAGGATGGGGGGATACAGGGCAGCAGGGGGATAAAGGAGAGGAAAAAAATGGGACAACTGTAACAGCATAATCAATAAAATATATTAAAAAATAAAAGAAGAAATGCAAAAAAAAATAAAAGAAGGAAAAAAGAGTGAAAGAAAAATTGGATAGGAAAGGGATGGAGGGAAGATGTACAACACTGAAGGTAAATATGGGGTCCATAAACAAACAAAATATACCTCCAACAGATTTAATTTCTGCAAACTTAATAGAGCTGTAAAACTCATTTCATTTTAAGCAATAATGTAGATTACCAAAAAATAAGTAGAGATAGTGGGTAAATTAAAAGGGTTATTTGATTTGAAAAAAAACGTGAATCATAATTATTTTGAATACTGTCTTAAAATTATTTGATTTCACAAGCAAAAAACAGAGTTCTGTGCATGCACAAACTTTGACTTACTCCATATGCAAATGAAGGTTAAATAAATTACTTGACAAAATATAAATCTCAAAATAGAATCCTGGTCTCCTGTTTCTTAACCTAATATTACCTAAATTATCCTACACTACACCTTTTGGAGCTCTCTCCCTTCTGATTAGTTATTTAACACAGCAGGGCTAAGAGCAGGGCTTTGGACTTAGACTTGAAGAATCTCTCAGCTCCACCACTTGAACAGGTGTATAATCCTGGATATGTTAGTAACATGCTGAGTCTTAATTTTTCATCAGTAAAATGAAGATAATTATATTTTACCTTAGAAGGATTTCTATTTAAATCATGCATAAAGAATAAAACCTTATATTCCAAAAATTTATGGCAGATATCTTTATTAAGTAAAAGCCAACTAACCAACTAATCCACTGTAGTATCTGGAAATCATGTTATTTATTCATTATCAGAGTCCAAAAAGTTTCAAAGCTATGAAGTTGCAAAAATATAATATTATTCACCGATGAACTGACTGCTAATAAAGTAAAACAAGGACAACAGGATAGAGAATGGTCTAAATATCATTTACTTCACCAATAAAATGGGTATATAATTGTACCTAACATCTAATTTTTGAATTAACTCTAACAATCATGTAAACCTCTTATCATAATGCCTTGCACATAGTAAATGCCCAATAAATATTATAATTATTATAATTAAAAGCTCTCGGCTTACTTTAAAATATCACCAAGGGTCTCAGGGTAAGCAGAGAATAGCTGAAATAAGATTGTTATGTGCTATAATTTGTAATTGTAAAAATTTGATGTTGTGTACATGGTGAGTTCACCATTTTACCTTATTTCTACTGCACATTTTTAGAGGTCTGAAATTTTCTGTTGAAAAAAGGAAAAAATGGAGTAAGAACAAGAGGATATTTTACATTAAGAAGAAGTATTTTTAAAAAACATTTGGCAAAATAAATGAATAAAACTGAATCACTGTAATACACAAGCAAAGCAAAGAAAAACCCTGGGAAATTTTTATGAAGTCCCACAGGAAACTGACACTGGTGAAAACTATGTGAATACACTAAAAGCCACAACTGTACATTTTAACTGGGTGAATTGTATGGTATGTGAATTCCATCTGAATAAAGCTGTTCAAAAGAAAGAATGTATGATTTTCTCTCCTACATATCTCCTGAATTATCTCATTTTCTCCTTTCCCACTGCTTCTTTTTATGAACAAGTCACCATTGGCTCCTACTTGCAAGGCAAGCGGTCTCCTGGCATCATCCAATTTTGCTCTACTCTGATCGATGCTCAGAATGTTTTTTCCCAGTTGTTGGCCACGCTGTTCTCTCAGCTTAGACTACTCTCACCCTCCCCGCCCCTTATTGCCCTGCTGGTTCCTACTCACCTTTCTGGGCCTCAGCTTAAACATCACTGCTGCCGAGGGTCCTTCCCCCTCATCCAGGGCCTTCCCCCCTACCGTGTGCACTTCACCTATCATGCCGCTTATCGGGTGCGATGATGATTATTTCTCCACTGGACGTTATATATACAATGAACAGGGAAAATGTTTAATTCTAACCCCTACTACAACACCTGACACTTAACAGACACTCAATAAATATTGGCTACATGAATAAATAAATGCTTGAACAAGTCCTTACCTTAAAAGGTCTTAGTTTCTTACTAAGATAAAAACAAGGCACTAAATGGTAACTTTTCTGCTTTTTCTTCCTTCCTAATATATATTCACGGATGACCTCAAAATTTATATTATTCAATGGCCCTATTATTTCTTAGTAAAAACAAGTAATGAAGTACGATTAAACTTAAGTCCATTTTTATCAGTTCCTCCTATTTGAAATAAATGAGGTTAATTAGATAAGAAAATTATCTCCAATACAAATTAGCAGTTGGGAATTACAGAAAAAAATATTTAACTCTATCTGTACCTTTTTTAAGTAAAATACATAAATATGCTTGAAAATTAACCCAAATAGGCTGTTAGAAGCGACATTTAGAACTCGGATTTTATAGATAAAAGAACTGCCTGTGAGCCTGCCTCTCTGGTGCCATGTGATACGAGAGAGAAAGACTGTGCCATGGAAGGCTTCAAAGCCAAGCCTAAGGAAAAAATTAGCGCTTTTTTTTTTCTTTTTTTTTTTTTTGGTCTCAGGGTCCTAGTCTCCCAGTTTCCTCTTGCTTCTCCCTTAATCACTCAACTCTAGCACCACATCTAGGTTATGCCCTACATAACACGTGCTGCATCTTCAAAAACAACTCCCTCTCAAACTAATTTCTGTGGCAACAGCAGCTATTTACATGGTCTCCAGGTCTTGGTAAAGAAAAACCTGAGAAGAAATGGGTGATCTGCTGGTGTAGCTTGTGTTTCAATTTGGTGGGTTTACAGATGCATCTAGCCTCATGTCACAGATCTATTTCCTACCAACCTGCAACTCGACACCCCATGAACAAATTACCACAGCTAAAAAAGTGATGCTGCTAATGTTAGCGTCTCAATGTCTTGTTAGATGTAAAAATCTCCCACCCTTATTTAGCATTATTTTAAATCTCAAAATCCCATAGCTACAAGCAAATCACTCAATGGCAATCTCAGAACACTGTTCTGTACTAGAGTCCGTCCCTGCTGAGACTCTGATGTAATCCTCTCCTCCGTTTTGCTCTTTCCAATTCTGCAGTTCTTGAAATACGGCAGTGATTCAACAGGCATTTATTAGGTGAAAAATGAATGTGCCTCTAAAAGCTGCAGATTAGAGAAGAAAGGGAAGGTATCTCTATAACATGGTCACTTATAAAACTGGATATTGGTAATTCACAGTGCATTTATATTCTGTGTTGTTACTCTGTATTCATATATGAATATTAAATTTTTAAAGAATGAAAATAAAACACAACATTGAAATACAAAGAGAATGCAGGTTATTTTTCAGATGATTCATAGGAGGCTTTGAGAACTTAGCAGTGTCCAAAGAGCATCACCTGGAACATCAGTTATAACCAACAAGCAATACTAAAGAACAGGAAAGGTGGCAGAGGGAAAAGCGGTCTAACTAGACAGTACCATTCTGCTCGTTTAAGGTTTGATAACTTACTTCACAGAGGTAACTCTTCACTTAAATCAATATACCACAGAATTTAATAAAAATTATTCCATGTACTTTGATCTACATCCTCAAAATTAAATTTACATTTAGTATATTCAGGCACACCTATATTCAACCACAGCTGTATTACAGAAAAAAGAGAAAGAATCACTAAGATAAACAATTGAAAATTTACTACTACAGGCTAAATATTTGATTGTATAACATAAGCATAATGTTATTTGCAAAGAGCAGTCAAATTTTACAAGCTAGTGGCAAGACAGGCTCTTTCCTCCTAAGTCCTCAATTTCTGGCTAAACTTTATGTAAAAAAAACCCGGTGTAACCATACTCTTCTACCTGCTCACCTTCATGTGGGTACCTCCGGGCACAGCAGCACTCAATGCTCTGAGACTCCAGGGGAATGCTCTCTCCTCCTTCCTAATTGAGTCTGTACCTCAGATCTCACAGGAGAATTCCTGCAGGAATTACTGACATTATTCCTTCTCCCCATTTCCAACTGAGTGACAACTCTTAGAAATTACAAGAATCCTGTAAGTGAAACTCTTTCCTAACCCCAAACTGTACATCCCACCATACCCACTCACCCATTGGTAATTCTGGCCCAAATTTTACATATAGTATTTAGAAATTAATATAAGCCTATGTCATGGTAATTCTCAGTTTGGTGTTATAGTACAAAGGAGGTGAACATTTTAGGTTATTCTATAATACTTGGAATTTAATAAGGATAAACTTAATTTTATAAATGAGAAGAAAATAAACACTTTATAGATCTATGGTTAGAAGATGACAAAAAGATTTATATAATCAAAGACCATAGTATGCAAAGCACATCCACATGAGATTGATATGTAATAAGCTAATACACAGCATGTTTTAAAGCAGACATTATATTATAAACAGCAACCTATTCGTTATGTTCTAATACAAGGCTATCTTCAATATTCAGTAATCCTCCACAATAGTTCTTTCCTTGAGTCCATTCCATTGAATAGATATGCCATGAAGCAAATCCAACAATGACAAACAAAAATTATAAATTATAAGACTAACAACACTTAACTAAAGAGAAGGCGAAGAATAAACAGCACCCACAAAGTGGATTTCATGAGAACTTCACAAAGACATAAATTCAGGAGGGAAAATGTACTAACTGGAATCAAGGGTTATATAGGCAAACACACCAAACTTTCCCTCTAAATAGTAATCCTGCTAAAACTATTTCCTGTAATCAGATAACATTTTGAAATAACTGATTTTTAACAAGAACACACTGAATTTCTTCAGACCATCAATAATAAATGCAACCAAAATAATTCATTACCACACCAATCACAATTATAATTCTGATTCATTTTCCACAGAAGTCCCAAGGTTCTGTTATTTATTGTCAGTCTCCCAGAGTCCTGCTATTCCATCTTACTTTCATCCACTCTTTCTTACAATCCTTATTCTTTCAGAGAACTCCTGCCCTATTTGTCCTTCGTCTTCTAACTTTGACACTGCTTTATCTATACAGGATAGCCTCTAAATAATACTACCTACTACGACTATGCCTTAAACTCAATGGATTCTTTGTTTACTTGAATGTTCTGTATAGTGCTATATAACATACTAGTAAAATTACTTGTTGTGTCACGTAGTAGAAAAAAAAGCTGGCAGGAAAACGAGTGGAAGTTCAGTTTGAAGATACTGGCAAGAACTAATGGAGGGCCAAAAACTATAACATTTTCATATCGGCCCAACTGGAGAAAGTGTCAATCATGTATTTGTATCCCTAAAAGATTTAGGAACTTGTATTTAATACTTGACGAATTATTCCATGAGAAAAGCAGAGATTTTGTTATCATTAAAACAAATAAACTTGTTTTAAATTAAGAATTTAAAGAATTTATTCAAAGAATAAAGAGAGAAGGCAGTTTTTCAAACAGCAATAGAAAAGATGAGTAATCATATAATTACACACAGCAAAATCAAAGACTTTCTAGAGAATATGAGAAAGATACTATTTCTAGCCAGATTCCCAATGAGGTATTTCATTTCTTCCATCAGTCGTTATGAAAAAGCAATATCCCAGCCCTGCCACAGTGTGGCCTAGTCTGGCTCTCCCTGGCTGAGGAAGGAAAATTCCCAGCTGTACCCAAATTAATACCATAATATTCTAATGAAGGCTGAAGAAAGTGTCTACAAAAAGGTTCTTAGTATTGCCTGGGCCTGGTGGCTTGGTTCATTGGCACGCCATCCCTATCCCAAAGGGATGAGGAGTCAGTCCCCAGTCAGGGCACACAGGAAGGAACCCATCAATATTTTTCTCTCACATTGATATCAATGTCTCCCCATTTCTTCCTCTCTCTCTAAATTAATAAACATATCCTCAGGTGAGGATTTAAATAAATAAATAATTAATTAATATTGAGCTCTAAGATAAAGCTTTAAAAAACTGAAGAATTTATCTCTTGATCACAAGTAAATTTTAAGGGGTCATAAGACAGGAACAAAGTTTTTAAAAGTATATTTTGCTTAATGCAAACAAGCTTTACAATAACACTAAGAAAATCCCGAAGTGTCTACTCTGCAACTGTTAAATCCTCAGATCTGTTATCTTTCCCAAATCACTCTCCTTTAAAGAAAGGTTTATTTTTAAAGTTAATTGATGAGTGCCCTGGCCAGTGTGGCTCAGTGGTTGGAGTATCCTCCCGTAACTGAAGGATTGTGGGTTCCACTCCGGTCAGGGCACGTACCCAAGATTGTGGGTTATCGCAGTCTGGGTATGGGTGCGTGCGACCCCTGGTCCAGTACCACACGGATCCCCGGTCTGAGTGCATACGAAGGCAACAAATCAACGCTCCTCTCACAACAATGTTTCTCCCTCTCCCTTCCTCTCTTCCTTCCTCTCTCTAAAAAAACAAAAGAAAATGTCCTCAGGTGAGGATAAAAAAAATTTTTTTTAATTAAAAAGTTAATTGATGAGGTCAAATAGCTTTAATACATTTTGTTTCATTTCAAAGCAGTTCTCCTGCTTTATTTTGAACTCAACTTAGTTCAAATTACCTTCCAGCAATAATTTTATGCCTTTCTATGTTTAGGCTATGTTTAACTACATAGTCTGTAATAAAGAGTATTGTGGATTAAATTGTGCCCTCCATAAACATACATTGAAATATTGAGCGCTGGTACCTATAAATGTGATCTTACTTGGAAAATAGGGTCTTTGCAGAAGTAATCGAGTTAAGATGAGATCATATGGGAATAGGGTGACCCTTAACTCCAGTGATCAGTGTACTTTAGAGGAGAGGGATCCAAAGACACAGAGGAGGCACAGAGAAGTAGGCCATGTAAAGGAGGCAGAAATGAGAGCTATGATGCTACAAGCCAAGGAATGCCAGGGACTGCTGGTGATCACAAGAAACCAGAAGAGGCAAAGAAAGAAGGATTGTCCCTAGAGCCTTTGACGGGAGCATGGCCCTGTCCATACCTTGATTTTGGACTTAGGGTCTCCAAAACTGTGAGAAAATACGTTTCTGTTATTTTAAGCCACCTGGTGCTACGGCAGCCCTCGGAAACTACTACAGAGGATGTAAGGTTAACAGTTCTAAACCTGCTTTACTTGTATACTGAGAGCCGAACAAATAAGTAAATGGATGATAGACAGTGAGAAGTATCTCACTGTTGGAAAGGAAACTTAGAGATAACCAAGGTTAAAAGGGCTAAAATGAGCTCTGCTGTATTGAATTAGAGTCGAAGTATGAACTCATTTTTAGCTTAATATAGATACTCATGGATAGATATAGCAATAATTATAGATATTTATATATGTATAGTTTACTATACATACTTACATAGCCCAGCCCTGTCCTCTGTAATGGTCTACAAGCAATGACACTCCAATAACAACAAGCACTCCCAACACCTAGATCTTGGTTTTCCAATAAAAGGAACTGGGCTCTTTGGAGAAATGGCTGATTCTAGGGCTAGGATAAGGAAAATACAAGATGAGCAAGAAACACCTTATAGTACCCAAAACTCAAGGAGTGCTCAAAAAACCAAAGCATGGGAGTAGGGTACAAGATGTCACAGAAGCCAACCTGAAAGAGGTTCCAATGACCAAAGCTGGAATAATTTGAGCAATAAAATAAATATAATTCAATTGTAACCCTAAAGATAAAAGAAATATATACAGTCCATACTGATTATCAATAAATGATTGAATAAATAAATGAGAAAGAAGAGATAGATCTTTCTTATAAAAGAATTCCAAATAATATCTGTAGATATTTTCTCCTCCAGGATGTAGAACTCAGTACCCCCATTCCCATTTTCAGTTTGGGCTAAACTTAGTGACTTGCTTCCAAAATAGACTACAGAAAGGAAAAAATAATCTGTTTTATAGTGGAGAAACCTCGCAAATACATCTTAACCAAGTGATCAAGATTAACATCACCAGTGATGTCATATGAATATCATGTACCCCCTAATATGATATGAGCACTTTCATCTCTGTACTATTATTCCCAAAAAGTATAGCCCTAGTTAAGACTATGCTTTCTCATGTTTTCATGAGAAACATCACACAGAAACAATCTGAGGAACATTCTACAAAATGCCTAGCCAGTCCCCCTCAAAACTGTTAAGGTCATAAAAAAACAAGAAAAGAGTGAGAAACTGTGACAGACCAGAGGCGATTAAGGAGACATTACAGTTAAAAGTAATGTTGTATCCTGGACAGGAACTAGGAAAAGGGCTTCAATGGAAAAATTGGTGAAATGCTAATAAAGCCTAAAGTTTAATTTAAAAAATAAACATGTATAATACAAACCCATACTGATATACATAACTGAATAAGTAAATAAATAGAAGAGAAGGGATAAAAAATATCTTAAAGAATAACTCCAAATATAAAATTCAGGCACCTCCTCTTCTAGGAGGTGGAGTTTAATCCACCCCCTCTGACTTGCATTCAAAGAATAGAATATAGAAAGCGAGAAAATAAGCCCTGGCTAGGTAGCTCAGCTGGTCAGAGTGTCATCCCAATACCCCGACATTGCGGGTTCAATCCAAGGTCAGGGCACATACAAGAAGCAACCTATGAATGCATAAATAAGTAGAACAACAAGTCTTTCTCTCCCTCTCCCCCGCTCCGCCTCTTTCTCCTTCAATCTAAAATCAATAAATTTAAAAATAAAAAATAAAAAAAATTTTAAAGGGGAAACATAGTTACTATACAGTGGAGAAAACTAATAAGCCTGGTAGTACCAGTTACTAAGCCTTTTTGATAATTTTTAATATAAACTGACAGCTTATTCCTGAATGGACCTGTTGCTGATTTAGGATTCAGCTCTTTGGGATCTGCTAAGAAAATTTACTTATTGTTCTGACTTATAGCTCCCAGAATGTTCACTGTTTTCCCTTGTTCTCCCTGTCATCATGGGTTGTTTTGTTTGGCTGAGTTTTTGTGGAATATCAGAAAAAAACAAAATTCATTCAATCTGTTGTCTTGAAGTGGAAATTTGCTTGAATTTCTCTCCAGGTCAGTAAATACATAGTTATCTTATTATTTTAACTGGATACAGGATAAAATATTTACCCATTTCCCTACTGATAGACACTTAAAGTTGTTTCTAATTTTTTACTAAACAGTGTTATAGTGGGTATTCTTGCACATAGTATCTTTGTTCACCTGTGTATATGCTGAATGAAGAATATATACACTTTCCATGTGTTATTTATAAGTAATTTAACCTCAAAGTGTTTCACTTTTTCTACCACAGAGCTATTGTGAGGATTAAATGGGTTAACATGGATAAATTGCCCATAACATAGTAACAGCTACACAGTTGTTAGTTATCATCGTCATGCTGCCCCCTATAAAAGCTGAATATATGTACTAGGTATGAGTCCTACTTCTCTCATCTTTGCTCAGGCCCTAAATATTAACATCTATTTGGAGAAAAAGAGAGCAATTTCAATGCTGAAAAGTAGCATTTCACTATCTAGATTTTCATTTCACTATGACTGACTTTGATTATCTTTTCAATGTTTATTAGTCATTCGTATTTTTTTCCAAGAATTCTTTGTATCTTTTATCTATATAATGTTTAAATTATGAGAAATTTTAAATTTTATAGGTGAATACCTATATTTGGGGCATTGTTCTTATTTGTAGGAGTTCTTTAAATAATATGACTATTATTTCCTTGTTAGTTTTACTACAAATATTTATTCCCCATATGTCCCTATTTTTATTCAGTATCATTTATCAATGTTCAAAATTTTGAATTTTTACTAAGTCAAATCTGTTTCGTGACTTGCTTAAGAAGAATATTTCAAACCTAAGAATATAAAATTAATCTCATAGATCCTCATACTCACAATTTTTAAAAGAAATCATTAACTCTTTATTCCATTTCAAATACAGTTTTCCTATAGTTTGGGGTCAGGATCAAATACCACTTTTTTCGGGCCTAATTTTTCCCTACTGTTTTGAAATGTTGCCTTTATATCATGTACTAAATTTCCAAACAAGCATGTGTTTTTAAAAGTACTTAGGTTGCCATGTTTGCTAGAGAAATGCTACATATAAAATAGAAATTCTAGGCATTTGCTTTATTCTAATTTGTTATTTGGTTCATCTGTTCGAAACTGGTGTAAGAACTTTTACTCACTCAGTGTGTTCCTTCCAATACATCACAAAATAGGCCCCCGTGATAGCCTACTTTACTCTTAAATGTCCCGGAGGTTAAACCCAGTTACAGGCTTATTTCGATGGCTGTATCTCCTTGGAAAATAGACCAAAATTCTAGGAGCCTCGGATGATATGGATTAGGCCCTATGTATCAAATCACATTAACAATTATTTTTTGAAGAAATCCAATATAGAAAAGTTAAAAAAAAAGGAAAGTAAATCACAAAGCACACATGTGATAATCCAGCTTTACTTTAGAACCTGTGTGTATGAGAATAAATGCACAGCAAAGATCCAGAAGAATATGCAGCACACTAATAATATTTGTAAGCTCTGAAAACAAAGCCAGGATGGGAAAGGAAGAAATAACTTCACTTTCTGCTCAATTTAATTTTATAAAGGTTGAAATTTTTCAACCATAAATTTAATAATATTTTAAATACAGATTTACTTTTAAAATTATGGTCATCTTTAAGCTTTTTTAAAAGTGCATTTATTACCTTTTTAAAATTGGGGGAAATAGAAGAAATACATATAATAATTGACATTAAGGACATGTTTTTACAATCTTTTTATAGTTTTTTATTTCATTCATATAGCAGAATTTCTGGTTCAAGATCACTGCCCAGTTCACAAAGTTATATTCCCTCCCTCCCAAGACCCGGTGAAATGACAGGAAAATAGTAAGATACACACTCATGACAATGAACAACACAGGGCCATCAGCAAAAGAGGTCAGAACAAAATTCCAGAAGCTGGAAAGTGAAGAAAACATTAGTTAATGAAGCGGGACAGAAGAAATTATAGCATATAAGTTATGTACTGGGAATGCAGTACAGAAAGTTCATCTGTCTGGGGGAACATCAAGGAGGCTCTAACCTCAGAAATATCAGGTATGAAAACAGACTAAAAACGTGAACCTTCCCTGAAAGTTTATATCTGTATTCTTTCATTGAACAAAACTGAATGCATTCCAGTCCTTAATCTATGACACAAAATTAAATTTGTTTAGTTTGGTTTTTATTTCCTCCCTGAAATCAACTTCTTTCTTTAGTGCATCAGCTTTCTCTTAAGGAACTTTAAAATCGACCTTCATAGTAGTACACGTAGAATATGATTCTAAAATGCCATTTCAGATTGGTCAAGTAGAAAATTCCACTACACATATATCATGTCAACTTTATTCCAAAGGCCCAAATATGAATGATAATACTTAAAACAAATCTACAATAAAAATCAGTAATTCTAAAAGTATTCATTCACAAATTAAAGGCGGCTGTGAATATAGACTATAAAATCTTAAATTTAGGAAAAGTAAAAAGGGAAATTAAAGATATACATGCACTATATATTTAAATTATTTTCATCTTTAATTTAACAAAAGAATATGTCTCTTTTAATTACTAGATTATTTTTGAAATTCACATTCCTATTTATTTGCTCCTCTATCACCTTATACATATTTCCTTCCTTTCCTTGAACTGTATGTTTTAGATAGTCAACTAATATTAGATACAAGACCATGTTGAAATTAATATTCTATGTATTGTAGATGCAAAGTTATGACAGACAGTAGTAGTTAAACAAGGTTTTTCTTAATAGTCATTAAAAAATTATGGTGAGAAAGTAAAAAAGACATCCTCCCTATACTTCCAACTAAGAACAACTGAGAGCCCTGGACATTATAATACAAAACAAAGATAAGACTTGGAAAGCTGGAAAAAAGGCAGCAAACTGGCTAGGAACCTCAGGACTCAAGAAACAAGATGGTGGTACATTCCCTGGGTTTTCTTTTTGCCTCATACCTCCCGGAGCTGACACTGAAAAAATCAGTAACACGAAGAAATCAAAAGGCACAGCCCCAAAAAGTCCCAACAAAAGCTTATTCTCCCTAGCCAATAAACCAAAAAAGAGGAAGCCTAATAAGACAGAAAATTTTCAGACAGTAACCACTCTTTTCCAGCCAACCATTAAAGAAAAAGCTGCAGCCCAACTCCACCCATGCCAACAAAAGCCAAGTGGGGATCCTAGATTTCCAACCTTAGCAATCTGAATCAAAATGTCCCAACAGCCCCACCAGGGTGGTATCAAAGAAAACCGAGTACAGGGACAGGACTTTCATCTCTGTTTGGCAGTATGGAGTCCCCCCGACCCCGCCAGCCATACACACATACTCGGGTTGTATCAGAGGAGGCCTAATAGTCTGGATATTCACCATCACCCAGCAATAACAAGGCTACCCACACATGCTGGTGTCAGGGATCACATGAAAAACCTAAACATCCACCCACAACCCGCAGTAACAAGGTGCTTCCCTCCTAACTCCTTGGGTATCAACCGAGGCCAAGCAGATAACCTGAACTTCTGGCTCCACCTGGCAGTAAGGAAAGTGTCTCTCCCTCCTTCATATGCCGAAACACTAACTAACAAAGCCAGCTAACAAAAAAGTTTAAAATATATAACATTTATAATAATTTTCTGTTTACTTACATGTAAATATAAATTATATTTATAAAACATGTAAAATATATAAATGTAGATAAACAAGTTATTACGTAGCAAATAATTTAAATCCAGAATTTCATAATAATACAAAATTCTCCAAGTTTCAATTGAAAAATCATGTCATACAAAGAACTAGTAAGTTCTCAAACTGAACAAAAAAAAAAAGCAATAGATGCCAATACCAAGATAACAGAACTGTTACAATTCTCTGACAAGATTTTAAAGGAGTCTTCATAAAACTGCCTCAATGAACAATTACAAAAATACCTTAAACAAATGACAAATGAGAAAGCATCAGCAAAAAAAAATTTAAATCTCAGCAAAAAAAAATAGAACACATAAAGAAAAACCAAAAAAAAGAAAAAAACCACAGCACTGAAAAAATGCAATAATAGAACTAAGCTCAGTGGATGGGCTCAACTATAGACTGGAGTAACCAAAGAAAAATCTCAGTGAACCGGGACAACAAAAATTACCTAATGTGGACAATAAACAAAAAATAAAGGAAGAAAAGGAACAGAGTATCTATCAGTCAGAGACCTGAGGGCAATAAAAAAAGAATTATGGATTTGTGCCATCAGAGTCCTGGAAAAAAGAGGGAGAGATTGAGAAAGTACTCAAAGACCCCAAAGGCTACACCAATCCCACGCAGGATTAAACTAAAGAAATCCACCTGAAGACATGTGATATCTAATCTCTGAAAAACTGAGAACAAACAAAATATCTTTAAAGTAGCCAGAGAAAAATGACAGCAGATCTGTCATCAAAAACCATGGAAGCCAAAAAGAAGCAGCACAATACTTTTCAAGTCCTGAAGGACAAGAAACGTCAAACTAAAACTGCACACACAATGATTCAGAAATCAGAGAGAATCAAAACGTTCTCAGTTGTAAAAAATCTAAGATAATTCATCATAAGCAGGTGTATCCTCCCAAAAAATGGCTAAGTTCTCTAAACCAAAAAGAAATATTTAAAGGAAACTTGAACATCACAAAAGAAGGAAAAAGTAAAAATATGAGTAAGTACAACAGGCTGTCTTCTCTTGAATATCTTAAATTGTGTGACAGCTGAATAAAAATTATAACACTGTGACATCGTTATACATATATGTATAGAAATAGTTGAAACAATTTTACTATAAATGGAGAGTAAAGGGACATAAAAGGAGGTAAGGTTCCTATACTCCACTCAAACTGTTAAAATAAGTCATATACATATAAATTTTATCTATTATATATAAAAATTATATATAATGTAAAATAATATTTAATATAATAAGTAATGTAATATAATGTATATTATATAATGTAATAATGTATAATGTAATATATAATGTAATAATCAACAGAAACACTATACAGAGATATGCTTAAAAATATATAGATAAAACCAAGAGAAACTGTAAAAATGTTCAAGTAACCCACCCGAAAGCAGGAAAATAAAAACAGAAACAAAAAAGCAAACAGAAAACTTAATAATTACATTAAGTTTAAATGGTCTAAATATACCAGTCAAAAAATAGAGATTGGCAGAATGGATTAAAAACTATGATCCAACTGTATGCTACTACAAGTAACTTTCTTCAAATATGATGATACAGACAAGTTCAGAGTAAAAGAGAAAACATATACCCTTTAAACATTAATCAAAAGAAACCAGATGTGGCTGTGTGAATAGTAGACATCAACACAAGGAAAATTACCAGAGACAGGGGAGGGACTTTGTATGATAAAATAATGCCTGGCTGGTGTAGCTCAGTGGATTGAGTGTCGGCCCGTGAACCAAAAGGTCGCCAGTTGGATTCCCCAGTCAGGGCACATGTCTGGGTTGCAGTCCAGGCCCCCAGTAGGGGGCATGCAAGAGGCAAGCACACATTGATGTTTCCCTCTCTCCCTCCCGTCCCCTCTGTCTAAAAATAAAATAAATAAAATCTTTAAAAAATAAAATAAAATAATGGATAATCCAGCAATACATAGCAATCCTAAATGTGTATGCATCAAACAAAAGAGCTACAATTTGTGAATCAAAAGTTTATAAAACAAACAAAAAAAATACACAAATCACCAATTACAGTTGGGACCTTTTAAACTCCTCTCTCAACAATTAATTGAACTAAATAGAAAATTAGCAAGAATATAGAAAAAATTGGCTCAAGATGGAGGCATAAGTAAAAACGCTTCACCTCTTCGCACAACCACAGAAAGAATTACAACTACACTTCAAAACAAGTAATACCCAGAACCATCAGAAAATTGAGCCATGTGGAAGTCCAATAAGCAACGACTTAAAGAAGCCACATTCATCCAGACAGGTGGGAGGGGTGGAGACATGGAGACCAGCAGAGAGGTGCAGAGACAGGGTGTGGCACACAGAGAGAGGCAGTTAGAACAGGTGGTCCCACATTCACATACGGTAGATAAGAATTGGGAGGAATGCCATGGGAGCAAGCAATCCTGGCCCCAGGTCAGACCACACAGCTCAAGGTTCCAGCACCAGAAGATAAATCCCCACAACTTATGGCTGTAAAAACCCATGGGGGTTGGGGTAACAGAAGAAATTGCCAGATTTTCAGGAGACTCCACATAAAGGACTGGCACAGATTTAGAATGTACAAAGACTCATCCCCTCTGGGATTCAGCTCCAGGACAACAGCAGGAAAGGTGTCAGTTGCACAGGGCGAGTGCTGGGCAAACCTCCAGAAGCCAGGCAGTGGCAATGTCCTCCCTCCAAGGCCTCCCTCTATACAGAGCCACAAAGCAGTGAAGTGAGTTGCCCTGCCCTGATAATTATCTATCTGACACACACAATTTACGGATGTCTGGTCTACATTAGGCCATGCTACTAAGACAGGGAATCAAAGCAGCTCTATCTAATACACAAAAGCAAACATAGGGAGGCTGCCAAATTGAGGAGACAAAGAAATATGGAGCAAATGAAAGAACAGAACAAAACCCCAGATAACCAACCTATCAGTCGCAGAGTTCAAAACACTCATGATCAGGATATTCAAAGAACTCATTAAGTATAGCAACAGCATAAAGGAAGAAATGAAGGTTACACTAAGTGAAATAAAGAAAAACCAAAGGGAACCAACAGTGAAGGGAAGGAAGCCAGATTCAAATCAACGATTTAGAACATTAGGAAGAAATAAGCATTCAACCCAAACAGTAAGAAAAAAAAAGAATTTAAAAAAGGAACATGTATAAAGGACCCATGGACAAAGCCAAAGGAGGTAGGACTGAGGGTGGGGGGTAGGGTTGAGGGGGGGGGGGCAAATGGAGATAACTGCACTCAAACAACAATAAATAAATAAATCGGAAAAACAAGGATAGTATAACGTGCCTCTGGGACATCTCAAAAGGTACCAGCATCCAAACCATAGCGATGCCAGGAGAAGAGGAAGAGCAAGAAATTGAAAATTTATATGAAAAAATAATGAAAGAAAATTTTCCTAATTTAGTGAAGGTAATAGACATACAAGTCCAGAAAGCAAAGAGAGTCCCAAACAAGTTGGAGCCAAGAAAGGACCATACCAAGACACGTCATAATTAAAATGCCAAAGGTTAAAGATAGAGACAGAATCTTAAAAGCAGCAAGAGAAAAGCAGAGAGTTACCTACAAAGGAGTTCCTGTAAGACTATCAGCTGATTTCTAAAAAGAAACTTTTCAAGCAAGAAGGGACTGGCAAGAAGTATTCAAAGTGATGAAAAGCAAGGACCTACAACCTAGATTACTCTATACAGCAAAGCTATCATTTAGAATGGAAGAGCAGATAAAGTACTTCCCAAACAAGGCAAAGCTAAAGGAGTTCATCATCACCAAGCCATTATTATGTAAAATGTTAAAGGAACTTACTTAAGAAAAAGAAGGTTAAAACTATGAACATTAAAATGACAACAAATTCAAAATTATCAACAACTGAACCTAAAAAAACAAACTAAGCAAATAACCAGAACAGGAACAGAATCATAGGTATAGGATCATTTCCAGGGTTATCAGCTGGGAGGGAGAAGGGGAAGAATGGGGGGAAAAGTACAGGGATTAAGAAGGATAACTGGTAGGTACAGAATAGACAGGGCGAGGTTAAGAATAGTACAGGAAATGGAGAAGCCAAAGAATTTATATGCATAAGCCATGGACATGAACTTAAGGGGGTGAATGATGGAGGGAATGGGGTACCAGATAGAGAGGGGAAAAGGGTAAAAAATTAGGACAACTGGAATAGCATCATCAATAAACTTTTTTTTTTAATACAGAAAAACTCAACACCATCAACAAATAGGATCTCATGCACATTCTTTTCAAGTGCCCACAGAATGTACAGCAAATAGACCATATGCTGAGACTGAAATCAAAACTCAACAAATTTGAAAGAATTGAAATCATAGTGTGGTTTCTGACCACAATGAACTCAAACTAGAAATAACGGAAAGACAACAGGAGAAGCTCCAAACACTTCAAAACTAAATGGGAATTACTATCTGAGGATCGAAAAGAAAGTCTCCAGCTAAATTTTTAAAAATGCAATGAACTGAATGAAAATGAAAACAAAGTATCAAAATGTGTGGGACAAAACAAAGCAGGGCTGAGAAACTTACAGCACTAAATCATACATATTAAAAGAAGAGAATTTTTGTTGCAAATCAATAATCTAATCTCCTGCCTTAAAAACTTAGGGAAAAAAGCAAAAAAACCTGAAGTAGAAAGAATATAATAACCAGCTGAAACCAAAATCAGAAAAAAAGAGAAAATTAATAAAAGGGCTGATTCTTTGAAAAGGTCAATAAAATTGACAAGCTGCTACCAAGATGGAAAAATACAAAAGGAAAGATGATACAAAATACCAGTACCAGAAATGAATGGGATTTCACTTCAGAGGCTACAGACATCAAGGGAATAAGGTAATGCTATGAACAACTCTACAAACATACATCTGACAACTTAAACAAAGAGGACTACTTCCTCCATTTCCCCCAAAAAACTATCACTTGTCCAACTTCAAAGAGATCTTTTGAACAGTCCTATAGCTATTAGGGAAATTGGATTATCTTAAACCTATGAAAAAAGAAATCTCTAGGCCCAGATAGTTTCACTGAAGAATTCTACCAAACACTGAAGAAGAATTAACACCACTCTATACAATCTCTTCCCGAAAATAGGAACACTTCCCAATTCATTTTATAAGGTTAGTATTATCCTGATATCAAAACAACACAGTATCCCCAAAAGAAAACTACAGACCAATATTCCTTATGGATATACCAAAAAAAAAAAAAACAAACTTTACAAAATATTAACACATAGAATTCAGCAATATGTCAAAAGAATTATACACCATGACCAAACAGAGCTGAAAGCTGACTCAAGGGGTGAAAAAAATCAAGCAGTGAAATTGACTACCATGTGAACAAGCTAAAGAAGAATATCATGTATCAATTGATACAGAAAAAAAAGCACTTGCAAAATCAAACCCCCATTCATTATTTTAAAAACTCTAAGCAAAGCAGGACTAGAGTGGAACTTCCTCAAATTAATAAATGGCATCTACAAAATACCTACAGCTAAGAGCTGTTATGTAGCTACTGAACAGTAGAAGAATGGATGTTTTTTTAATCTGTAAGATCAGAAAAAAGGCAAGGGTGTCCACTCCTACTACTCATATTTAGCGCTGTTGGATGTCTTACCACTGCAGTAAGTAAAGTAAATAAAAGGCACACAGATCAGAAAGAAAAACATCCTTTTTTACAGATGACATAACTGCCTACAGAGAAAATCCCAAGCAATCTACCAAAAAACTCCCAGACCTGAAGAGTTCAGCAATGTCACAAAATACAAGATACACAAAAAAATCTACTGTATTTCTGTATCATAACAACCAACACACTGACACCAAAATTAGAGATATAATGCCATCTATAATAACTCCCCCCAAATGAAATACTTAGGTATAAATCTAACAAAGCATATATGGGACATATATGCTAAAAACTATACAACACTGATTAATTAAATTAAATTCTAAATAAATGGAGAAACATACCATGTTAATGAATGACTCAACAGTAAAGAGGAGGTCAATTTTCCCCAAACATAGATATAATCAACACAATTCCTACTAAAATCCCAGCAAGATATTTTGTAGATATAGACGAAATTATTCTAAAACATACATAGAAAACAAAGGAACCAGAATTACTAAAAAAAGTCTGAAAGAAAATAAGGTGGGGATAATTATCTGACCTGATTATAAGATTTATTGGGCAAAGAAAATAAACCTCAGCCTAAGGCTCACACTGCACAAAAAGGATAGCACGTCTGGGTTTTCCACGCCCTGCACATTCCAAGAAAAATTTGGGCCTCGTTCAATTCCTAATACGTAACCTCTAAACCCTTGGAATATCTTATCTAATGACAGTGTCTTTGTTTACCTTGGGTCACTCCATGTAGTTTATACCAATAACCTGTTTATGGTGGGAGACTTGAACCATGTGATTTCACCTTGACCTCTCAAAGGCTAGAGACCAAAGTCATCCACACAGGCAGTCAACCATGCCAACATAACCAGCCCACAATAAAAATCCTGGACATCAAGGCTCAGGTGACCTTGCCTAGTTAGCAATACTCCATATGTGCTGTTACACATCATTTCTGGGAGAATTAAACACTGTCCACACAACTCTACTGGGAGAGGTCGAATGAATTTTTAGGGCTGGTGTCTCCCTGGACCCTTCCCTTTGCTTCTAACGGTGATTGAAATCTGTATCCCTTCGCTGTAACAAACCATACCCACCGGTATAACAGCTTCTCTGAGTTCTGTGATTCCTTCTAGCAAATCACTGAGCCTAAAAATGGTCTTGGGGTCACCTAAACACACACACTTTATTTTTTTAAAAATTAACTCAAAGTGAATTATGGAATTAAATTGATAATATAAAACAATAAAACTTTTAGGGGAAAAAAGAAACAAATCTTCAAGATCTAGGATTAGGTGAAGAGTTCTTAGACTTGATCCCAATGCACAATACACATAGGAAAAACTGATACAACACCTGACTTCATCAAATTGAAAACTCTTGTTCTGCAAAAGACAATGTTAGAGGATGTAAAGATAAGCTACAGAGTAGAAGAAAATATTTGCAAACCACACAGCCAACAAAGGATTAGCATCTAAAATACATAAGGAACTCTCAAAACTCAACAGTAAAATAAGGAACTAATCCAGTTAGAACATGAGCAAGACATGAAGAGACACTTCACCAAAGAAAATAAACAAATGGCAAGTAAGCATGTGAAAAAATGTTCAACAGGATTAATCTTTAAAGAACTGAAAATTAAAACCACAGTAAGATATTACTTCATTCCTTTCAAATAGGCTAAAATTTGAAAACCATGAAATGCTAGCAAGGATGAAAAGAAAATCAGATTACTCATACTAAGCCATTACTGATATAAATGGAAAAGTCACTCTGGAGAATACTGTGATAGTTTCTTTCGAAATCAGGCATGCAACTGCCATATGCCCACCAACTGCACAGATATTTACCACAAAGAAACAAAGACATCAGTTCACATGAAAACCTGTACACGACTACTTGTAGCAGCTCTATCACTAAAAGTAAATACTTAGAAACAATCCAGATGCCATTCCATGGGTAAATGGTTAAGCAAAATATGGTCTATTCAACACTACCATTGCTGTACACACACTGTTCAGCAATAAAAGGAATGAACTATTGATAGAACATTCTGGATGAATCTCCAGTGAAAAACCCCAATTCCAAAAGGCTACATACTATATTATTTCATTTATCCATAATTCTTGAAATGACAAAATTATAGAAATGGAGATTTGTGGTTTCCAGGAGTTAAGGAGGAGAGGAAAGTGGATGTGAGCAACATTAGGTATTCTCTGGTGTTAGAAATGTTTTGTATTTTGACAGTATCAATATCAATATCCTGGTTGTGATACTGTATGTACTACAGCTTTGTAAGATACAACCATAGGGTGGGGGCTGTGCACAGAATCTTTGTATTACTTCTTAAAATTCCATGTGAATCTATAATTTATTTAAAATAAATAGTTAAAAAAGTGAATAAAGGAAAAACTAATATGATCAGAGTGACAATTTCATTTTTATATGTAACAACACTGAACATCATTAAATATTCAAACACTACTTTTAAATTACTTGGTTTGAAATAAAACATATCCCTTGAATGTTCTCAATTCAACCATCCTCCAAAGAGTCATGTCTAAACACTAAGAATTTTAGCTCACCTTCCACGCTGTCAGAACAGGAAGTTCCAATGCCGGTGTCACCACTGTCAGAAGCTATACTGTGCCTCCTGATCTGGTTATTTCGATGGCTGGACGGAAGAGTTGTGGCCTGCCACAATGATTCACTACCAGGTAGCCATGCTGATGAAGAATAATCTGGGCCTACAGAGAAAAATGTGCAAAAATTAACACATAATTTCTATGAGTAGACAGAAATTTTTTCTTGATCTTATAAAAAAATGCACATGATGTTATATTCTGCCCAAAAGATTAAAACAGATCAATGGTATCTAAGATTCAACAAACTTACATATCACACACACAAATAAATTCAGTGCTGATTTAGCAGCTTCCTCTGGCTAAAGGACTCTGGAAGCTGCAAATAAATATTTGAACTTTTACATACATACTGTTCTCTTATTTAAAATGCCAAATTTATCATCTATCAACGCTCTGCTCTGGAATATTTGACAGGTAGGCATCCATGATTCCACAGACAGGCATTATGAGAACTACAGCTCAGATAAAGTCTAACTGAATCATACTGCATGGCAATATAAGTAGAATATGCTCATGAGAGGTCAAATAAATCTATTTCCTCTACAATACCCTAATGACTTAAAATTTGAAATAATATTACATTACGTTAATTGATTTCATTTCTTTAGCTATCTTTTTTATTATTTATTTTTTATTTTTAGACAGAGGGGGAGGGAGGGAGAAAGATAGGGAGAGAAACATCAATGTGTGGTTGCCTCTCACACGCCCTCTACCGGGGAACTGGCCCGCAACACAGGCATGTGCCCTGATTGGGAATCCGGTCGGTGACCCTTTGGTTCGCAGGCCAACGCTCAATCCACTGAGCCGCACCAGCCAGGGCTTCTTTAGTTATCTTTTAATAAATGTTTAACACCAAGGCATCTTACTGGCTCTTTGCTCAAACTTTCCTTTTGCATTAGATTAAATTATTATTTTTTAGCTAATTTTCCTCTTCAATATCCTCTTGAATTTATTTTCACTTACTGTGTCCACTTTGCTTTATTTTTATTTTCCTCTTTCTGATCCATCATTTTACATTTTTGCTCACTTCCTTCTTTTATTTTCTATTGTAATTCCAATCAGTGTATATCCATGGGCTAATGCCAGTCTGTGTGAGCTATTTATCGCTAGTTCATCAAAGTTAGGTGCAGAAATAAAGGGTAAGAATTTAGAAAATTTTATAGCAACTGGAAAGGGCAATTATAAATCTGTTGAATTTTACATAAAATTATAGAAGCATGTATCTTTATTAAGGGCTAACAGGATGATTCTCAAATAGGAGCCTATAGACTTATTTGTGGGATTTTAGAAGTTCTGTATGAGAATTTTGGGTTTTCATTTTAATTATTTTCTTAAAAATTAATAAGCACATTACAGATGATCTGAGGTGCTACCTTAAGGCAAATTATTTTCACCTAATGTCAATGCCACTGCATCTGTATAGCTACCTTAAAGCAGGTTTATTATGGTAATTTCAATGCCCCCATTTGTGTTTTATGTTTGCAAATGCAGTTACTCATAAGTGAAGGGCAAATAATACACTGGGCACTCATCATTATGATGTAAAACGAGGTATCTTTACAAAAATATTCTGTCACCAGGCCTACTCTAACTCTGATCTATTATCTATACCAGTCATTTTTCAACCTTTTTTATCTCATGGCATACATACACTAATTACTGAAATTGTGCAGCACATCCAAAAAAATAGATCATATTTTTTGCCAGTCTGACAAAAAAAACAGGTATAATTTCGATTAATTCACACCAGACAGTTACTGTTGTGTTGCCTGTTGTCATTTTTTTATTTGACTGAGAAAAGAGGTCAGTGACCTTGACTAAAATAGTCAGGTATCAAATGCTTTAAAAATTCTTGCAGCACCCGTGTGCTGCAGCGCTCCAGTTGAAAATTACTGACCTACATGAAAATGTTTTCCTTAATCAGTTCCTCAGCTAATAACCCATCTAAATGAACTCAAAGTCCTGCCTGAACCATGAGCAAAAAGGGTAACCAGCCCACTACTTTGTCTCCTAAGTACACACCCATTAGTTGCAGAAATGTTTTTTAAAGAATATCCAGAAAATAGCACAAATAGTATCAGAATGTAGTAAACTGCAACCAAAGATATAAAACAATATTCAATCTTACTAATAATGACAGAAATAAAAAGAACAAAGTTTTTAGATTTTTAAAATAATCTATATTATATATAATATTAAATATCATTTTTAAATATTTTAAAAATTGATGTCAAACAGCATAGGAAATGTTCATATACTTTTGTACACATATAAATTTATACTCATTTCTGGGTATATAGCCAAAGGTAACAAAATCACTATCTCAAAGAGATACCTGAATTCCCACGTTCACCTGAAGCATTATTCACAATGGCCAAGGCATGCAAACAATCTAAGTGTTCATCCATGTCAGGTGAATGGGTGAAAAATACATGAGGTATAAACATAATAAAATACAGGATAGGGCAAAAATAGGTTTACAACTGTCATTATGCAGAAGTTTATTCTTGTATTATTATTTATTAATTACTTCATTACTTTCCATCTGAACAACTGTAAACCTACTTTTGCCCCACCCTGTAACATTCAGCCATAAGAGAGAAGGAAACCCTGCCATTGCAACAACATGGATGAACCTGGAAGGCATTATGTTAAGTGAAATAAGCCAGACCAAAAAAAAAAAAGACAAATACTGCATGATATAACATATGTGGAATTAAAAAATAAAAGTCAAATTCATAAAGAGTATATAATGGTGGTCGCCAGGGTCTGAGGGATAGGGAAAATAGAAAAGGCTAGAAGGAGTACAAACTTTCAGATATAAGGTGATTAAGTGTGAGAATCTAATATGATGAATACTATGACTACACTTAATGGAACTGTTTTGTATACTTGAAATTTGCTAAGAGAGCGGAACTTAAGTGCTCTTATAAAAAAAAAGATAAATATATGAGGTGATTAATGTATTAGCTCTGGTGCAAATGCTTTCGCGATGTATAGTTATATCAAATCATCACATTTACACTTCAATATATTATAATTTTATTTGTCAACTATATCTCAAGCTAAGAACAGAAAGAACCCAATGTTTGAAGAAGTGGACTTACAGACAAATGAATGTCCCTTAAGCAGTATTTCTCTATTCAGAACCAATTACAAATAACCCAAAAGGGACAGGGGAACAGAATTTTGGCTATTAAAATAATGAAGAAGATCAGGCTGGGACCAAAGTGCAGTAGTGGGGCAGGGGATGGTAGCCATGGCAGTCAATGGCTTGACAGTTCCTCTGACCGTGATGAGCACGTTCCGGAGCTTCGTTGGCCTCCTGGTCCCCTGGTTCATCCCTAAGGGTTCCAACTGAGTAGTTATCGTCACCATATTGGTGACCTGTTCAGTTTGTTGCTATCTCTTCCAGCTGATTGCAATTCTGGGCCAACTGAACCCTCTTTGGACCACAGTTGAAAAATGAAACCATCTGGTATCTCAAGCATCACTGGCCTTGAGGAAGAAGACCCGCAGTCCAGTGCTCAGCCACCAAGTTCATGAAGAGAATTCCTCTAGATGCAAAGCCACCTCCAAACCCAGACCACCTTCCTTGACTCTTCTGTTTTGGCCATCAGCCACCTCAAACATTCACACCACAGTTGAATACCTTATTCTACAGTGTAGGATTTTTTCCTGTACCTTTTTTAACTTTGATAAATTACGTACCTCTTTAAACTAGAACTGTGCTGATGACATAAAATGTGTATGTTTCTCTTCTGAGAAACATGCCCTTTCTCCTTGGAACCTGTGGATTTGAAGATGGCTCCTGCCTGCTCATGACATGGGAATCCATGATGTGTTTAAAAACTGTCATGAGATCATGAGACTCCAGTGCAGCAGCCAACAGGGGAGTATGCTCAAGGGGCGCCCTATCCCAAAAGAAATGTACCAAAGCATATTTTCAGGATGAGTTTCTTATTTCTGCCATCTTTTGGAACAAATTATTTTTCTGCTTTCTTAAATAAATAAATAAAATAATGAAGAATATATAAAAGTATAAAATGCTTATGTTGCCAATCTAAAGAACAAGACATAAAATTTCATGGGAAATTCACAAGTAACTTCAGATTTCATATTGTCTAGGAATTCTCTTTTGTTTTTACTGTCTCTAACTTGGCACCCAACACATCGAACTGAAATTATCTGTTTGTGTACCTGTCCTCCTTTTAGACTTCACTAATACTCAAGGACCACGTGTTCCAGATCTTAATCAGTGTTACAGCCAGCATACACTAAAGACTCAAAGAATGCACAGAGCAACTGGAAAGAAATATAACAAAATACTACTAGCAGTTTTCTCTAGATGGTAGGATTACTGGTAATTTCTTTGACTTTTATGCTTTTATTTTTTCTTGTAACTTATTTTTGCCAAACCTTTCCTTTAAAGGAAGCAAAGCAATTCATTCAGGTTTCCCAAAATGACAATAACATAATAAAATGATAGAATTATCTGTATGATTTGATCTCCTCCAGCTTGAACTCAGATTTGTCCTAACCTTTAACTATGGTTCTTTAAAAAAAAGAAGATCCAATATATTTTATGTTCCTAGAATACTGGTGATAATTAACAAATGTCATGAATAAAATAACATTCTAGCCTTTTTTTAGATTGAATGCGTTCATTCTTGAGAATATATGTCTTACCTCTATTCCAGTCAATCCAGGATCACAAAGCAGTAAGAACTGCTGCGAAATATGCTTGCCAGGTGATATAATAAGGAAAATTTTCTCACACAACAGTTATGACTATGCTACTGAAATGGGAACTACTTAATTTCTAAATATGTGGCTATGTACTTTTTTTTAAATCCTCACTAGAGGATATTTTTTCATTGCTTTTAGAGACCGTGGAAAAGGGGAGAGATGGGCAGTGGGGAGAGAAACATCAGCTGATTGCCTTCTAATACACATCCTGACCAGGGATTGAACCCACAACCTGGGTATATGCCCTGACCAGAAACAGAACCTATGACATTTCTGTTCAGGGGACTATGTTCCAATCAGCTGACCCACACAGGCCAGGGTGATATGTGCTGTGCACTTAAAAAAATAAGTAAGGTTCAGTGATCTCTGACAATTAAAGTCTTATCTAGGTCCTACCATGTTAAAGCAATCGAATGATTGTGTAAATCAGTTATCTCTAGAACAAAGAGTATTGCAGTTAAGAATGGCAAAGATCCCACAACAGCATACATTCGAACTTCTCTTTGGAGGTCAGTGTTTTACATTTTTAATATCAATTTCAATTCTTTTACATAGAATACTGAATGCCCAAGGATAAATTATTTTAAAAATTCACATTGAAAATATTGGAACGTTACATCAAAAAAAGAATTAACCTATTACATTTTATTTTTTCTGAAGCTTTTAAAAATATACCTGTAACTACACTTAGAATAACAACTAATCTTATTTTTTAATGACAACTCTAAACCAAAAGAAAATAAAAATAAGACCAATGTCAAAGAAGATTTACACTTTTACATAAAAAGCTGAATATATACCACAAATCATGAGTACATATTGCAGTGTTTTTCAAAATGAAGGTTATCTCCCATTTAGTAGATTGAGACCAACCTTTTTAAATAAAGGAGAACAAAACAGAAACTATCAAAGCACATTAACCCTTATATGACAAAAGATGCCCATATCTCACATTTTAACATCTTTGAAATATTAGCAAGTACACAGTACTTCTGCACAAAGTTCAGAACAGTGGCCTCCAATTGCCCAATTCTACCATCAATAGAAATTAATGTACAAGTTAAAAAGAAGAATGAATCTGGGGAATATAAAAAAAAAACCACAAAACAACCAAGAACAAATTTCTTTTCCTTAACTAACTCATACATCTAACTCAGTTTCTAAAACTTTTCAGTCCATTTCAGAAGCACTGATTGAATGAGATCCCCCCCTCCATCCCCACTGTCACAGATCATACCTTTTGGCTCAGTTGCTGCAAAGATGTCCTGCTGGAGTGACTCCACCAGAGCCAGCCTCTACCCTACTATCAGAATTACCTTCTTAAAATCAAATATATTTATGTCATTCTCCTGCTTACATAGGTCTGTGCATTCCTTACCACAATTTAAATAAAACTCAAACTCATTAAGTTTGGCAAAGTTCTTCACCAAATTAATAGCTTCATTTTCTAATACTTTGTACCTCCTAAGTATCCCCCATACCGGCTCCCCTACAATCACTCTCCAACCTCGTACATCTAATCACTGCCTCTAAATAGATGAGGTTCTTTTTTGACTCCAAGCTATTTCCCTTCTCTACAGTCTTTAAGAGTTCCAGTACAGAATTAACTTGCTCTAAATGTTTTCTTATTCCTCCAGGTGGCATTAAATGACTACTACTATGTGTTCTCCCAATACATCATTCAAATTCTGTAATAGCATTTACTAAATTAAATTAACCCATATGTATACGACCTTCTTCTCCATAACCAAACTGGGAAAACTGAGAGACAACTTTTTTTCTTTTTTTAGTCTCTAACACAGAGCTGCATAGTTAGGCAGCGTCTCAATAAATGCAGTCATTATTACCACTGAGTACCCAAAAAATGTCCATGGTATAAAATTAAAATTTTGGAGGACTTATAATTAGATCTAAAAAATATCCTTCCATTTAGAAGAAGGCAGGGGTTTTTCTTGGTTGTTGTTGTTTGTTTATTTTTAAATCCAAGAGATTTTAAACTATCCCTTGAGCTAGTTTGCTTTTAAGTATCTATTTAAAGATCAGTAAATATTTCCAAAGCAGCTAAAAATATACCAATAATTATAAATAGTTTGAGAAGCTTATGACCAAAATTCCTAATAAATATGGGAAAACAATCTCTAGTGGGATCAAAAAACAAAAAAGGTAATAAAAAATTTAATAGAACATTAAAATACATTTTAAAATATTCATTTTAATAGTAACCACCAAAAAAAAAAAAAAAGGAAAGAAAGAAAATCCTGTACAACACTTGAGAATATATAGCTAAGACGGAAGAAACTTAATATAGTGATATCTATTTTCTTTATCCCAGTTCTCCATTCCATTTCAGTACTGTTTATCTCTAGGGTAACTGACTCCAATAGTCTTAATAATCTTCTATTATAGAGTTAATAGAATAACTCAGTGGAAAAGAATGTGGACTGTGAAATCAGGCTGTCTGGGTTCAAGTTCCACACCATCACTTAACAGTAATGACTCCTTGAGTAACTCACGTAACCAATCCGTGCCTCAGTTTCTTCATATGTAAAAGGGAAAAAAATTATAGTGCTTATTTTATAGGTTATTGTGATAATTAACTGAATCTGTAAAGGTATTTTTACCAAGTGCCAGACATAAAAATAGACACACAGAGCAATGGAACAAAACAGAGGGCCCAGAAATAAACCCATACATAATGGTCAATTAATTTACTTCAACGGTGCCACGAATATGCAATGGAGAAAGGATAGTCTCTCCAAAACTAGGTGTTGGGAAAACTGGACAGCCACATGCAAAAGAATGAAACTGGATCACTATCTTACACCACACACAAAAATCAACTCGAAATGGATTAAAGGCTTGAACATCAGACCTGAAACCATAAAAGACCTAAAAGAAAATACAGGAGGTAAGCTCCTTGCCATCAGTCTTGACAATGATTTTTTTTTTATTTGACACCAAAAGCAAAGGCAATAAAAGCAAAGATAAACAAGAATCAAACTAAAAAGCTTCTGCACAGAAAAAAAAAAATCAAAAAATGAAAAGGCAACCTATGGAATGGGAGAAAATACCTGTAAATTATATATCCAATAAAGGGTTAATGTCCAAAAATATATAAGGAACTCATACTCAATAGCAAAAAAAAAAAAAAAAATCTGATTAAAAAATGGGCAGAGGTTCTGAACAGATATATATTTTTAGAACACACACATGGTCATCAGGTACATGAAAAGGTACTCAATATCACTAATAATCAGAGAAATGCAAATCAAAACCCCATTGAGATCACCTCAACACATGTTAGAATGGCTATTATCAAAATGTAATAACAAA
This sequence comes from Mormoops blainvillei, assembly GCA_004026545.1. Lineage (NCBI taxonomy): Eukaryota > Metazoa > Chordata > Mammalia > Chiroptera > Mormoopidae > Mormoops > Mormoops blainvillei. Next base: position 160,644 of record PVJD01001833.1, read on the forward strand.
TATTGGCAAGGATGTAGAGAAAAGAAAATCCTTGCACATTATTGGTGGAAATGTAAACTAGTATAGCTACAGTGGAAAACAGTATGAAGGTTCCTCAAGAAACCACAAATAGCCCTGGCCAGGTGGCCCACTTACTTGGAGCATCATTCTTCATAAACCAAACGCTTCGATTCCCCATCAGGACACATACCTAGGTTGAGGGTTCAAACTCCAGTCAGGGCTTGTATGGGAAGCAACCAATCAATGTTTCTCTCTCTCCCCCACCCCTTCCTCTCTTTCTGAAATCAATAAACATATCCTTGGGTGAGGAATTTAAAGAAAAAAACAACTAAAAATAGAACTACCGTATATATGATCCAGCAATCCCCACTTCAGGGTACATATAACAAAATCACTATCTCAAAAAGATATCGCACCCATGTTTTGCTGCATTATTTACAACAGCCAAGACATGGAAACAACCTAAGTGTTCATCAGTGGATGAATGGATAAAGATAATGTGGTGTTTGTATACAGTGGAATATTCAGCCATAAAAAAGAAGGAAATCCTGCCAATTTGTGACAATATGGATGGACCCTGAGGATATTATGCTAAGTTAACTATGACAGAGAGTAATAGACAAATACCATATGAACATACTTAAATGCAAAATCTAAAAAAAAAGAATTCATGAAAACAGAGAACAGACTGGTGGAGGTTGCCAAGGACAAGGGACGGGGGAAATGGGTAAAGGTGGTCAAAAATTATAAACTTCCAGTTATAATTTCTGAGGATTAATTTACAGCATGGTTACTATAGCTGACAATACTGTATTGCATATTTGAAAACTGCTAAGAGTAAATCCTTCCTAAAAGTTCTCATCATAAGAGAAAAAAATATAACCATGTCTGGTGATATATGTTAACTAAACTTACTGTGGTGATAATCTTATAATACATACATATATCAAATCATTGTATTGTACATCTTAAACTAATACAATGTTATATATGAATTATATCTCAATCAAACTGGAATTGGCTTTCTTGCATTTAAGGGTTTAATCTGAATTCTAAGTAATCAATAGCTAGTATACTTTGCTTTCTAAATTTAAAAAAATCTGGAAGTTCATTCATTAACTACTGTAATTTTTAAAACATTACCACAAAATGTATAAAACTATATTCTTCGGATGTGATTCTGAATTTTCTTATTTTCGATTCTAGTCTAACAAGGAAGAGCTTTAAACTCTTAGGTAGGTTCAGGCTGAGGTTTAAATTACCTCAATTAGGAACAATAACCAGGTGGATAAATAAGTGGTTCACCTTTCACAGTAAAAGTATGAATTCAAACCAATAAATATTCACCAAGTACTCACTATATAAAACAAGGAACTCAAAAGGGTTAGGGTAGCAACCAACAGAGACAAAACTATCTCCTTCATGAAAAAAATTACATACCTGTTGATTTTAGTGTGTGACAGGCCAAAGAGTCCTATCATCTGGTTATCTGAAATGCTGTATTCAAAGAGTATTTTAATAGTTATGTGGAACGAGGGCCATGTACTTAATTTAGTCTCTCATAGCCTTTGTTTGTTTATAAACTGGAAAAATACAGTAAAAGCTATTAAGATTTTACTGAAATGGCCAGGAGTACAAAGGAGTATACCAAGCGGTATTCTAGTGGAGTTTATCTTTGCTTTTGACTGCAACTATTTAATATCAACTAATAGAGAAAATATGCTACATGGCAGCAAATTATGCCAAAATAAAGGATTATCAATACCCAGGAGAAAATTAAAATAAAGTTTCCTAAATAAAAAAGTTATTAGACCTAATACATGTTACCTTTATATATGCAGCCACTGACCTCCAAAGGAAGCAGAGTAGGTTACGTATTTCTCAATTAGCTGTTTTACTTTCTGACATTAGGAATCCAAGTGCTAGACACAATGTATTTACAGGCCAAACTAAAATCAAATTTTTCTTTTTATTAAATTTATTGGGGTGACACTGGTTAATAAAATTATACTCGTGTTTTAAGTGTACAATTCCATGATACATCACCTGTGTATTGCATTGTGTACCCACCACCAAAATCAAATCATCTTCTGTCACCATATATTTGACCCTCTTTACCCTTTACTATCTCCCCAACTCCCTTCCCTCTGGTAGCCACCATGTTATCCATGTCTATGAGTTTTTGTTTGCTTGTTCACTTACTGCTTTCAGTTTTATAACCCATATATAAGTGAAATCATATGGTTCTTGACTTTCTGTCTGACTTATTTTGCTTAGCCTGATATTCTCAATATTCATTCATGTTGTCACAAGTGCCAGTATTTCATCTTTTCTTATGGTTGAGCAGTATTCTATTATATATAGGAGTATGTACCACATCATTTTTATCCAATCATCTATCAAAGGATACTTCAGTTGTGTCCATTACATGGCCACCATGAAAAATGCAGCAAGGAACAGAAGGGTGTATACATCTTTGCAAATAAATGTTTTCAAATTTCCCAGGTAGATACCCAGAAGAGAGATTGTTGAGTCATATGGTAACTCTATTCTTAATTTTTTGAGTAAACTGTTTTCCATAGTGGTTGCACCAGTTTACATTCCCACCAGCAGTGCATGAGGGTTCCTTTTTCTCTACAACCTCCCCAACACTTGTCATTACTTGTCTTGTTGATAATAGCCATTCCAACAGGTGTGAGGTGGTATCTTGTTATAGTTTTGATTTGCATTTCCCTAATAGCTAGTGAAGCTGAGCACCTTTTCATACATCTGTGGGCCATCTGTATGTCTTTTGGGGAGAAGTGCCTATTAAGGTCCTCTGCCCATTTTTTAATTGGATTATTTGGGATTTTGGTGTTGAGTTGTATGAGTTCTTCATATTTTTAGATATTAATCCCTTGTTGGAGCTGTTGTTTGCAAGTACCTTCTCCCATTCAGTTGGTTACCTTTTTGTTTTGTCAACAGTTTCTTTCACTCTGCAGAAGCTTTTTGGTTTGATATAGACCCATTCATTTTTATTTGCTTTAATTTCCTTTGCCTTTGGGGTCAAATTGATAAAACCCTCTTTAAGAACAACGCCCTTAAGTTTCATACCTACATTTTCTTCTATGTAATTTATTGTTTCCGGTCTTATATTTTGGTCTTTGATACATTCTAAGTTAATTTTTGTACATGGGGACAAACAGTAGTCTACATTTCAACTTATTTTGGACTGTTTTAAAACTAACACTCCAAAATAAGTTGAGGAAATTTATAAATATCTCCCTAATATTAAAGAACTTGAGTTCTAGTCAAACGTTTCAGTACTTTATTCCTAAAATGAAATGGTATGCTCAGTGTTAATGAAAAGGCTTCAGAAAAGCTTCAGTAATGTCATGGCAAGGCACCATGTATTTCTAATGGTCAATAAACATATAATCTCTGCCTCTACCAGAGTAACATAACCACCTTGTAGAAAACTTTAAACTTTACATGAAATGTAGTCCAAATCTTCATTCAATTATCTTCCAGAAGGATAAATAAAAACTATAGTTCATTTCTAATCTCTGAACTTCAGTACTGAAAGGTAGCAACAATAAATCAATCATATTTATTTACTACCTATGTAAAGAGGACATAAAACAAAGTTCCTGATCTTAAATTCATTCTCTTTAAATCTGAACTCTTATCAACTTAAATTATTAGCATGACCTAATGAAGTCTTAGGAAGATTTATCACAAAAGAAGTAAAAATAGTCATAAAATTACCGGTATCCCCTACTTTGCAAAAGTTTGCTTTAGGTCGCTTTGTTTTTACAAAAGACCACATTAGTACAGGCAGTCTCCAACTTACAATGGTTCAACTACTGTTTTGACTTTATGATGGTGCAAAAGCAATACACATAATAAATTACATGAGATATTATACTTTATTATAAAAAAAGCTTTGCATTGGATGATTTTGCCCAACTTTAGGCTATTGTATATGTTTTAGCATGCCTAGGCTTGTCTAAGCTATGATGTTAAGTGTATTAAATGTTTTTTGAACTTAAAATATTTTCCATTTATGCTGGCTTTATGGGGACATACCCATGTTAATAAGGCAAGGACTATCTGTATCTGTTTTCAAAAACAGAAAGAAATCTGCACAGGATTTCTGCTTTAACTAAAAAAAAAGATGAAAACCAAAAACATCTTTCAGTATCTACACTGCAGTAAGCCATTGTAAAGGCAGTGTACACCCTGAGTGGTGAGGATGGCACTGTTTTTACTACATGTTAATGTTATTTTAGGTTTTATGTGTTATTTGGTATGATTTGGTAGATTATTTTGATTGCTTGGGGACACACTAAAATTTTTCCATATAAATTAATGGTAATAACTGCTTTACTCCATTTTGGGTTATAAAGAACTTTCTTCTTTTAGATAGCAATGGAAGCCTGTACTATTTTGAGTCAGATTCTCAGGCCAAAGCATGAAATAAAACTAAATACCAAAGTGTGGTCCTCTGATTGAGAAAATCTATTCTTATGAGAAGAAAAACTTACACTGGTTCTGGTGCCCTGGGCAGAGTCCTTGAGTCAAGGCTCAGCCACTGCTCAAAGGAAGGCATCCCAGGAGGCACTTGCCCTAGTTTTAAAGCTGAACGTCCCAAGCAAACCCAGACATTTGGTCACTCTAGTTTGAGAACTGGTAAAGGGAAAGTGACTCAAACATTTATTGAGCACTTATACATCAATGTCTACACAATAAAGTAAGATGACTGGATTAGAGAATCTCTAATCTCTGGAACATTTAAAATTTTTATGAGTCTCTCACTGAAAATGGCCACAGCATGGATCCATTCTCTTCTGACATCTCATGCAGCCTCTTGAAAGCACACAAGACTCCGGTGATCACTCCTTCCTTCATCAGTCTCCTCTCTTCTGCAACACTGCATTCTTCTGGTTTTACTCTTACGTCACTGGCTGCTCCTTCTTGATCTCTTTGGATGGTTCCTCTTCCTCTACCTTACCAGAACACTGTCCCCCATAGCTAGATTCTCTGCTCTCTTATCTATAGTCTCTGCTATCTCCTCTATACCCTTTCCATGTGATCACCTTCAAACACCAAATACACACAGGTAATTCAAAATTCCTACCTCCACCTCTCTCATCTCCCTGCTGAGCTCAAGACTTGTATAACCAACTTCCTACTCAACTCTTACATGAATCTCTATAAAAGAATCTCAAACTTCACATAGCCAAAAGAGAACCTGATTTCACTTGTTTCCCTCATACTCTTCCCCATCTCAGGAAATAACACCACCATCCATTATAATTACTGAAGACAAAACTGAGCTACGATCTTTGACTATCGTTTCCCTCATTGCCACCTCCAAACTATCAATAAATTCTGTCAGCTTTATTTCTCAAATATATTCCAAACCCATTCACTTCTCTCTAAATCCAATCTAACCACTCTAACCCAAGCCATCATGTCTCGCCTAATTACTGCGAAGACCTCTTCACCTGCTTCTCTACTGCTATTCTTTCCCCCGCCCCTCCACAACTTCTTCCCCCCGCCAAAAGAAAGGCCAGATGAGATCCATAAACACCAAGGATAAGGAACGTCTGCTTCATTCCCCCAGTACATAAAACAATGTCTGTCTCACAGTAGACACCCAATGTGTGCTGAGTGGAAGAACGATCAGTTGTCTCCCCATCCGTTCATAGTTAGTTTCACCTCATGTAGAATAGAATCCAAACTTCATACACTGCCTTCCATCATCAGGCTTCCATCACCTCACATCCCTGCTTACTATGTTCCAGACTCTCTGGTTTTGACATTCCTCCAACTCTCCAAACTCCCATCATGGAACTGTTTCTGTAGTCCCTCTGCCTAAACACTCCTCCCCTCATGCCCATCTCCCTTCTCATCATTCAGGTCTCCGTACAATGTTACCTTCTCAGAGAGGCCTTCCCTGACCAGCCTACTCAAAGCAGGCTCCTCTACACATCATCTTCCACCTCACCCTATTTCCTTTTCTTTGTCATACTTAACACTAGCTGAATTACCTTGTTGTTAGTTTACTTACAGACTGTTTATCCCACTAGAATGTAAGCTTCCTCAGATCTGAGACCTTATCTTTCTTGTTCAATGATGTATCCTTAGAGTCCAGTACAATGTCTACGACTCACAAACATTTACCAAGTGCTTATGTGCCAAGCACTTATCCTAGGTAACAACAATGGATTTTTTTAATTAAAGGAAAATAGAAAATAGAAGTAAATATTACTATAAGGAGCACTTTGATGTTCTTTTTTAAGTTGATCACTCTCATTCTTAAAATAAATAACCTTATACAATAAATTCCACTTTTAGAATATTATTTTGCCAGTGTAAAATATGAATATCTTTAAAGTGGTCATAATAATTAGTATCTCATCGTAGCTTTAGAAATGACATAGATGACCACATTCTTCATTTTTTTAAAAGAGTTTATTTATTTACTTTTGGAGAGAGGGGAAGGGAGGAAGAAAGAGAAGGAGAGAAACAGCAATGTGCCAGAGAGACACTGACTGGTCAACCCCTGCACGCCCCCAACCAGGGACCCGCCTGCAACCCAGGCATTGGGCCCCAACCCGGAATCAACTGGCAACCCCTGGGCTGGCAATGTACTGAGCCACACCAGTCAGGGCACATTCTTCATTTCTTAATGCACAATTTGAGAAAAGTAATTAGGCTATCACTCAATAAAATACTACCTAAGAACCTTCACATCATCATCTTTTTCTCAGAGTACACATACAACACATTTCATCCAGTCAGAGAAACCAGGACTCTGTAAAGCCTTCCTGTTCTCAACACACAGAAATATTCACAACATGACAAAAGAGGTTGTCAACTCACCATTTATTGCCTGGACTCAATTTACCAGCTTCATTTAGGCCAAGAAGTGATAGAGTTTCAGTTACTAATCAAGTTCATTTCACAAAAGTCATCATTAAAGTTGAGACTGACCCCTCACCCACCAATGCCTATTATAAAAGAACATGTCCAGTTGAGTTTAGAGGAAGACTTATGTTTCATTGTTACCACAGTACTTTCAAATCCACCTAATTCGGAATTTTAGTATTTGAAAATTTGAAAATTTTAGTATTAGTTACTAGCACTATCATTATGACATCACTATTACCTTATGGCAATGCATCAACTAGGAAGAGGTACATTTAAAAGCTCAAGGCACTAAGTAAGTGACATTTCTTCAGACCATGTGTTTTCTATATTTTACTTTTAGCACTTTAAACTGGCATATCCTACCTGCAAATGTTTTAAGGTTGAATATGTTAATACTTTTAAAGTCTGACTTATAAAAGGGAACAAATTCAATATAACTAGGCATAAGTACTCAAAACATCACTATATCATACTAGATTTTTAACCCATAAAGGAAATACTGCCATCTTTCACCCAAATTTGAAATTATCATACATTTTAAGGAACAGAGTATTCTCAAACACTCAACCAAATGCATAAAAGACATATCACATGTTCTATTTAAAATTAGTTTTCTAACTACACTTGCCAAGCCAATAGAAAGAATAAGGGTTGGGGGTGTTTGCACAGAAATAAAATATTTACCTTGTTTTCATTTATAATACAGTTACTCTATAAAGCTGAAAACCTGTTGGTAAAGTCAAAATAAAATTAAATCCTAAAGCGAAGGTCAAAAGTTCAGTATTTTCCAAACCACACATGTTATTATTCCTATTTGTTTTTATTGCCATTACTTTAAAAAGAAAGTTTTCTCCAGTTTTTTAGAACACTGGTTCTATATTACCTTTGGTTTTCCATTTAGTCTAGTTACATCTGTATCAACCAGTTTTCAGACATCTAGAATTAACCCACATATTGCGAAAAACTTATTTAAATATCAGAAATTATTTACTCATCCCTGTCTTCACACTGGTCTTTGGGACCAAAATGGTTACTGATAAATTCAATTAGAAGACTGGTTCCCTTTTTTTTTCAGAAAAGCTCTAAAATCAATCAAGTTAGTCAAAAGATATACTGAACAATATTTTTACAATATGAATTTTCTTCAAATTCTCAGAAAGCAAAAAAAAAAATCCCTACATGAATCAATCAGAGGCCATCTTGACCTTCACCATCTGCTCATTTGCTAAAGAAATCACACAGTTTTTCATGTAATGTGTAACTTTTTTAAACTAAAAGAAAATAATTTTAAATATTTGTTTAGTCAAGAAGAGAATAAAGGAGCATAACTATTTCATCACTATTACTATAAAAGTCATCAATTATCAGCATACAAAATTTTATTGGAAAAATTATTAAAATTATAAAATTTTATTGACAAAATTTTATTGGAAAAATTATTAAAATTATAAAATTTTATTGACAAAATTTTATTGGAAAGGTATTGCTGACTTATCAAAAGTTTATCACTATTAAAGCTAGTATAAAATATATGCTTTGTAAAGAAATACTGTCCAAATTCCTTAAACTTGGCTAGTATTTATAAAGTATCTCCTTCCATTATATTCTTCGCCACAGCAAAGGTTTAGTGACTTATCTTCTAAGCATTATGTTTTCTATCTCATAGATATAACAACTGAAAAATTGATAAAATTCTTGGTTGACATTATTCCTCCAAATGTTAATATTACAAATAAATTTAAGTGGTTGAGTTACGAAGACATTACAGATGGCTTCTGACATGTGCAGATAATTGAAACCACTCCCTCTAGTCGCTTAGGGATAAAGAAATGTCTTCTCACTTACCGAACTTACTTTTTTTTTTAATTGTTTTTCAATTACAGTCGTTCCAATTCCCCTCCACCCAGCTCCCCCATTGCTCTCCATTGCCCAGCCCTCCCTCCTACAGTCAATCCCCACCCAGTGAGTCCTTTATACATGTTCCTTGACATGCATCAGAAACCTCTCAACTGCTGTCTCCTCTTCTTAGAACAAATACTACACATTTTAGAGAAAATAATTTCCTACTTATATTTTTTTACTCTTATTTCTCAAAGTGTTGCATGACCAAACTTAACAAAGTTATTTCAAACCTAGCCCTGGGCTTTAAAAAGGATGTATCTCTAGATATAACACACAGCATAGTGACTACAGTTAACATACTCAATGGTAAAGGTGAAATTTGCTAAGAGGGCAGATCTACAGCATAGTGACTAAAGTTAACATACTCAATGGTAAAGCTGAAATTTGCTAAGAGGGCAGATCTTAAGTGTTCTCACCACACACTCTGCCCCACCCCCAAAAAGAAAAGGTAACTAACTGTAAGGTGATGACTATGTTAACTAGTTTGACTGTAGAGATCATTTCACAATATACACATATGAAAACATTAAGCTGTACACCTTGAATATATATACAATTTCTATTTATTATGGAATCGCATTGACATTTTAATTAGCAATTTGAGTTTATATCTGATAGTTTTTAAATCGCAGAAAATGCTACCAGCAAAAAAAAAAAGCTTCCAAATGCTGCTTCCGCTTTTTGGTTTTGAAAATAGCTTTGAAAAATATATACAAAAATGTCAGTTACACAAGTCGAGCCCAAACATCTTATTGAACAAGGTTACTTAATAGGAGTCCTAAAACCACCTAAAATAGTAGGAAAAAATTTTATGTACATATGGCGTTTTTTCCTGGATAAAGGGTCCATACAACTTTCAGCTTCTCGAAGGGGTTCAAAATCCAAATAATATTAAAGTGCTTGGAAGAAGTGTCAGCATCAAACAACTTGTCGTGGACTACCCTAGCCTTATTTTTCATCCCAAATTAGGGTAAGATTTATCCAAATTTGGTGGCTCCTACACAACTTCTGAGCGATGCAGGCATGAAATGGTTGTCGGGACACAAACAGCTCCCTTCTTACACCCAAGGCGGCAAACCCCAAAATTTCCTTGAAGGGGAAAGGGAGAAGCAAAAGGACTGCAAACCCCCTCGTTGCTCAAAGATCGATTGGCTGTCGCAGAGCGAGTCATCCTCTTACCCAGGAGAGGGCTGCGGGGGGGGTGGCTAGATTTCTGTGTGAGGTTGAAGTCCCCTCGGGGGTCACTTGCAGCGCTGGCATCACCAGCAGCCTCCTCCTGCCCCCAAACGCGTCCTAAAGCACCGGCTGCAGGCGTGGGCGCACAAGACCGCGGCCCACGAAGGCGCGCCCCAAGACGCCGCCGCCGCCGCCGCAGCACGGACACAGCGACCTTACCATCCGCGTGCCCGAGAGCCCCGTTATCCACGTCCGCTACACACCGCACGAGGGACAGGGAGGAGGATGGACAACAAAGCCCAACTCGAAGAGGCCCAGGAGAGCTTTAAGTTGGGGCTAGGGGGCCGCGATGCGGGCAGACAGGGCCGGGAACGTGGCCCGCCAGATGTCAGCCTGCCGGGTCGGGGTGTCGGCAGCCAGGAGGAAAGGCGGCGGGTGGTCCCACCGCGGCGTCGGGGAGACGGCTAGGGGAGCCAGGCCTGGGGAGCGAGGGGAGCGGCGGCGGGGTCCCGAAGCTCAGCGGTCGGCCGCGACCCCAACCCCAGCCTGGGGACCGTCCCGTTACTTACCCGCTGGGAAGCTGCGGGCTCTACCCGGGCTGTCCCGGCCGCCGGCCTCCGGGGCCAGGAAGCGCCCCCACATCGCGGGCGGGAGGGCCGGGTGGGCTGGGGAAGCCCGACTCCCCACGTCTGTCTTCCCCCGCCTTCGCCTCCCGCTTCTTCTGCAGCGGAAACTTGTGCGGAGCCTGGGCCGCGGCCGCACCGGCGTGAGGGCGGGCTGGTTAACGGCTGCTCAGCGACGAGCGGAGAGTGCAGGGGCCAGATTCGCCGCGACGGCGGCGGCGGCGGCGGCTGCTGCCATAGCCGAGCCGGGTGGGCTGAGGCCCGGACCGGGGAAACGGCGGCTCCGCGGTAGCGGCGGCTCAGTTCCCGGCTGAGCCTGGGCTCAGCGGCTCCGAGCGAAGATTCAGCCGCAGCGGGGCGGGGGCGGGGCCTGGCGGGGGCGGGGCCTAGGGCGCTTACATAAGGCGTGCGCAGCGCGAGGGGCGGGGACTGCACACGGGTCGTGGCGGTTACTCCTTTCATTTTACTCCGCGGGCGGCGAATGGTTAGGCCGGACGTACTGTCTGCATTCTTCCTTTTCAGTCTCCGCTCCGGGCTATACTAGTAGAAGGCGGTAACGCGTGGCCTGGCACCCCATCTTTCAGTAATCCCCTCCCTTGAGTAATCCTTGAGGCCCTTCGGGGCACCTTTCGAAAGAGACCTGGAATACCTGCCTTCGCAGCACAACAGCTGAGATGAAGACTAATCTGGGAGGGGTCGAGGGACTCCAGACTCATCTGGGATTGAGATTCAAATCATCATGGTGCATTACGTGAATATCGTTTATACAGCACTGTGAGGGATGAAAAGACATCGTTTTCTTAACCTCGCAAATTCATTGTAGAGGGAGACAGGTAACGAAATAGCTACAACATCGGGATCTGTGCAGTTAGAAGCAGAGTTGGAAAAAGACCCTAGGGTATTTAGTACCGGAATGTTCAGGGAGGGGTGGGAAATTTTAATATAGTAGCCCAAGGTTTCAGATAAGCAACCAAAAAAGGAAGTCAAGTGGCACCAAGGTTTGTAAAGGGAGAGTAACTCGCTTTACCACTCACGCCGTCACGTTCTTTTACATCTGGTTAGTACCCACCCTTCAACTGAACCCGGAGTGCAGGGGCAGGTATCCCGAGAAGGGTGCAGCATTTTCAGATCTTTTCATTGTCAATATTATAATCCAACATTTAGATACGAAACAGTTCATTTAATAAATACTGGTCGAACACTGTAGGAGGTGGGCTCTGTGCCTGTGGGATGAATCAGGTGAACCACAAAGCAAGGCCCTCAGTTTAACAGACTTTGAGTCCAGTGATGTTTTTTCCTGTTTGGGAACTTTGCTAACCAAGGCCTTATATTTGTCTTTAAACACCCTATAACTGGGAAATACTGCTTCAGGCTTTTAGGGGTTAAATTACATTTAGGTTTATAGTCTACCACTTACACATTTGTGTTGTAATTTATCTAGTTGCAGTTTTACGCTTAGTCTCCCTCTGGTAAAGTTCCACTTATTTCTCCAAATCATGAGCAGTTGTCCAAGAGTCAACTGTTTCTGAGAATAGAAAGTGACAAATATGAAAGAAGAATGTGATTGGTTTTTTTTCCTCATTTAAATGTTCATTAGCTCATTAATATGGCACTTAATAACTAATTAGTTACTAGTACAGGTTCAAAAAGAAACCTAAAAGAATAAATTTCACAAAGAATTTACAGAAGCTATGGAACTACATGGGTTTGAACTGCGCAGGTCCACTTATATTAGGACTTTTTTTCAACAAATCCTCTGTATTGCTGGAGTTTTCCACCTGTAAATTCAACCAACCACAGATCAAGAACAGTATTTTCCATCCTGCAGTTGGTTATCTACAGTTGGGGAAGGCTGACTGTATGCATTGCTCTATACCACTTTATACAATATGAGAGTCTTAATCATCTGTGGATATTGGTATCCAGTGGGGTTCTGGAACTAGTCCCCAGTGCATACAAAGGGACAACTGAGAATTCAAAAGTTATACCCAGATTTTCTACTGCATGGGAGTCAGTTGCTCAATGGTCAACTCTATATTAAAGTATACTTTTTTCATGATGTATAGTTACCATAATCTCATATTACATAAAACATTTAGTAAATACCAAACTTGTTTTATACAGTCCTGAGAAATATATGAACTGTTAACATATATAATTTGGTCCTTTGTGAGTTTAATAAATATTTATTTGTTATTCTAAAACTTTGCCCACAGACACTCAATCCTAAGTAGTATTTTTTTAAAATTGTTTACTCCAGTTTTCTACATGTTTTTAATCAATGTGAAGAGCATGCTACTACACACACACAAAGCATGTATGAAGTTGAGACTATGTAAAATATTTCAATACCTACTACAGAGTAAAGACAAATAGGAAAAACATGTTGCTCTTTTTGCAGCTGGCACCAAAGATAAACATTTCTGTCTTCCGACAATTAAATTTGGGAGGATAGAGATCTAACATAATGAAAATAGTTGAAATGCTAAGTAAAAACATTATGCATATGAAATACACTGTAAGCACCTTTTAAACGTATGTATTCTGAGTATAGGCTGAACTAATATTTTTCCACACATCAATGATACACCTAGTATCCATGGTTCTCAGAATGATTAAAATTTATTGTAGCACAAGATCCAGAGCCTAAGGACTACCTGTTCTAACCATTACTAAGCCTGATGTTGTAAACTGGCATATTTTTGTTTTGTTGTGACAATAAAGACCATAAGGAGAATCTCACAAGTGAAGACATTTATTATTGAACTTTAGTATTTTGATAATTATTCTTATAAGCAAAGATAAAACAAGTAATGAAAATAGTGACTGTGTATGTTTGTGTATGTGTGTATATATATATATAAATTTGGTGGTTTACATGAAATTCAGATAATGTTTTGTGAGGGAACTTTTTAGAAATATAGAATAGATCACAAAGAGGAAAATAGTACTAAAAGACACCATTTTAATATCAAACCATATTAAGCTCTTTATTTAAAATGTTGCATTCAAAAAGTTATTTTAAAATGAAAAATAAATGTTCATAAACCTTAAATTCTTTGGATATGCATCTCTGAACTGATTAAGCTGAACTTACATGTATTTTTCTTACATAAATTTATCACATTAATCAAACAACCAGAGAACTGAAGAGTGATATAACAATGGATAAAAGTAATATTTCAAAATTAGAAGATAATCTTGTGCATAATATGGTATAGCCTTATGAAAAGTTAATGTTTACAAAAATACCAAAACCAACAAAATATGGCAAAATAAAACAAACCAATAAAGATTAAAATAGTTCCTAAAGAATGATTGTCATTTGGTAGGAACAGATTTGTAAATGAAGCCTAAAAATTCAAAGGAACATATAATTCTGGTGGATCAAGGGTATAACAAGGACCATGACATACAACCCCTTCCAGATCATAAAAATAACAAGTTGATGAATTTATTTTGGGTTGTAATCTCAAATAATCATTCCTAATAATGAAAAAAGAAAACTAAGAAACTATGTCTTTTGATGATGGATTTGAAAATCTTAATTGGATTCCTAACAGATACATTCAACTCTACAAAGGTGAATGGAAGACATAGTTTACTTAACCTGTCTGTGGCTCAATTTCCTCATTTGCAGTTGGGGATTTATAATAGTAAATACCTCATAGGATTGTTGTGGGGATTAATGAGTAGTCTGTAGAACAATGCGAGTGTGCACCCTATATTGGTGATACGGGCATACAATCTAGAAATGGAGCTCTGTTATACCTCACCAAGAAAAAACATCCATTGGTATAACCAGGTCAGTTATAGATGATACTTTGTATACATGTATCAGAATGGAGTAAAGTACTGATTGACATCTTTTCCTGACCTTTGCGAGTTACTAATTACTCCAGGGATCGTGGTGAAATGGTACATTCTTGAGAAATATTTTCTGGATTCTTTGGGGCCAAGTTCATTGATGCCTTCATTCTAGGCTGTGATCCCCTGAACTCCCCCTGGGGATCTCTGCTTAGCTACTGGGTTTCCTGTCCCGCCTGGCACTACCAAATTAAAATAAAGAAGATTAGGGAGAGAGGGCCAGATGGTATGGCCAGATCAAGTGGGCAAGGATACCTCATCTCAAGCCCTTAATTCCTGGGAGATACAGAAAATGAATTCCACCTTCACCTTTGGCTCCAGAGTTGGGTTGCTATAGCCAATGAGAAAATAGGTAAGATATGGACCACTGAATCATGAGGCAGTCCTTTGGGTAGGAGGTGAGTCTGGGAGGGAATTCAGCCAGTCTTCCAAGGGACCATCAATGTTTACTGGAATTGCTTGGGACGGATGTCTTCATCAATGGAATTTACTGTGGTCACTACCTGATCATACCTGAACCTATAGAAAAGACGCAAGGTCATTTACAATGAAAGAGGACAGCAACCTTGACAATGTAGAAACAGGCAATTTTTGTTCTGTCTGTCTTTCAGACACCACAGGGAAAGTGGAAGGATTACGGTGTAGAATTCAAGAAAGCAGTACAATCCTTCACTACACACACACACACACACACACACACACACACAGAGCCTCCTATCTAACCTGCAATAGTGGAGCAGAGGACTGTTGAAATAACTTAAAACGTCCAAAACATTATGGAATTGGATTGAGATGTACTCAGTGGAAAGGTAGGTTTTCAACAGAGTATAGTAGGTAGCAGTTAAACCAGTTACATATTTTCTGTGATCCTCAAAACAATCTATCATTAACAGTTAATATCAGCTCCAATTTACAGATTGAGAAAGAAGACCCAAAGAAGTTAAGTAAGACCTTATAGGAAGCAAAGAGCTAGAATTCAAAGCTAATCCATATGACCCCAAAGTCCATGCTTTTCCCATCATGCTCTTACATGTGGCAAAATAAAAATTATGTTTCTCCAGATTCGTGTGAGAAGGAAGGACCTAATTATAGAATTTCTGTACAATGTTCAGGGTTCAGCTAATATTGGAAACAATGTGACATTAATCTGTAATGTATGATTTTCTTTAACTGAAGCTAGCAAATTGAGTATAGGAATAAAGAAAACAGATAAAAAGGGTTTTGCTGTATAGGCATTTGAGACAAAGGGGCAAGGAATTTAAGGATATTGACTGGAGAGCTGATGAAATGATGGGGAACTGAGGCTAGCTTATCTGGAGAAAACAGTAAAATCAAGAGAGGGCTGAAATGTTGAAAGAAGGTTGAGGGAATGAGAGAGTAGAAGTTTCACATGAAATCAAAGAACAGATATGAGGGAAAGGGAGTAAATGCTGGAAAGATAGGGCAGTAGGGTGTTAATGTTTAAGATTTCAAAGGTGAAGCAGTGGAGGAATTAATTTGTGAGGCAGCATTAGAGTCGCATCTCTCTGATCTCCTTTTCAGAAGGAACTTGATGTTCAGCTGCAAGGAGTGCAGTTGGCTGAGAGCCTCCAGCTGTTAGCACCTGTAGGATCCGCCTCAGCTTTTGAGTGGAGGCCACACTTTTCCTGGATAGCCCCATCAAATGACTGAGTATGGGAGAGCCCATGGGGCCTGCCATTCTTTCCCATACAGAACTTCCTAGTCATCAGGCTCTTCTCCAGCCCACCACTGGGGTGACTGAGACCTTGTCATAGCTGCATTGTGGTCTGAGCCTTTCATTTCCAGTCTGATTCCTTGCCCCTTTTATCTTTCACAGGTGTTATCACCCCCCAACCCCCTATAAACTTCTTGCATTCCTAACTCCATTTTAGCATCTGCTTCCTGGAGAACCCAACTAAAACAATCTGCGAAGATAAAGATTTAAAGAAGTTGGGTTTTCACCTATTTGTTTCAAATAATAAAGTGGAGACTCCATAGACATGATGAAAAGGTTTCTGAGGACAGAAAACCAAGGACGGGCTACCAGGAAGGCAGCACATAGCAACATGAACTGAAACTATCCAATAGTATAGCTAAATAGCAGTCCTCAATAGTACTGACTGGGCTGGTCCTGGCAGCTACCACCCTAGTTAGAAGTTTGCCAAAGTACTTATAACCTATGAAGCTTATTGACTTCATTGAGGTCAACAGGATTTTAATTAGTTACATAAAAGTAATTAATTGGTTACAACTTCACTACCCAAATAATTTTAAAGTATTAAGACAGTTTTTATACTGATTTTCTTACTTCTAGGTAATTGAACAGAATTCTTCTATTCAATAACTCTGTTAAGTTTGGTAGATTTTCATTCCGTAGAATTTTTGCCATACTGCTTATACAATGCAAGAACATAGGGACCTTTGGAACTGCAAATAGAGTTAATAGCACTGAAACAATCCCTAAAGTGATCTGGGCTAATTTAAGGATTGGAACTTTTTGCTAAAATTTCAAGGGAGGTCTGGAATTTTAACAAGTATTATAATACATTCAGAAAACAAAACACACATCTAGCTACAATTTTTCAGGTTTGCAGGGGAATAAATTTCTTTTTGTGTTTTTTTTTCTGCTTGTAAAAAGAATACATATTATCAAACAGAAGGTAGACATAAAAATATTCATTATTTATTTGCTAAATATTTGTTGAGTACCTAAGTAGGACTTACTTTACTAAAACCCTTTATAGTTTGTGAATTTTGATTGTGTAAACATACACATATATTTATAAGGTGAGAGTTGTTTAAATTTTTGAACCCAAATTACTTCTCAGAAAAGATGAAGTCACTGTGTACTCCATTCCTTACAGTCTCTCATACTAATGGGTCACTCTCTTAATTACTTTATTTTGATCAACAACATACTGGTGGGAGATGCCACTTAGCTTAACACAAATTCAATCTGTAAAATCTGGAATCTGCATTTTTAAAATGAGCTATTAAAAGATAATTTTTAAATGCAGTGCAATAATTATTATATGGTAGTGATTATAAATATATATTAAATATAGCAGTGGAAAAAGCAATATATCGAAATTAGTATATTTAATATATGTAAGTAAACTAATACTGTGTAGACATTTCACTAGTTCACTTATACCTCAAGATTTTAACATATCAAGCTGTCCCAAACATTTCTGAAAATGCACCTGAAAACAAATGGGATCCCCTTATATTTGGACACATCCAGACTAAACTAATTAAAAATAATTAAAATTGGTCTTTTTTTCCCCCCTCTACTTTGAACCACAAACAAGACATTTTTTAACTATTTCTAATATTTTGTAATGTCAGGGAAATCTATTTTTAACATGCAACCTAAAACTGAATTCAGAAAGAATAACATCTCAGAGACTTTTCTTACAAACCTGGTAAGACTTAAAAGTTTTTTAAAACCTAGCAGAATAACTAATTTAGACTTTCATTACAGTAATTGAGGCTTTTTGTTTTTTAATGCTCTGTGTACCTTAAATCACCAATTACTGAACTGCAATGAAAGCACTGGAAAGCCACCTGGTTATCAAATACATTCATTACCATAAGTTCTCACAGAGATTATAAAATGAATTAACAATGAACAAACATCAACAATTAAATTTTCACTCTTCACACATGTGTCATGAATAATGACAAAATAAATTATAAATGTATGTATGATATACATGTATAACATTTTTCTATTTGGGATATTATGCAAATATTTAAATTAATTGGCCTTGATATTAACTAAGTACTTTATTTTTCCATTACAGGTAATTTCCTAATGAGGTTACAGAGCAAACTTTAGCTTTAGTAAGATTGGGCAAGGTCCTTACACTGTGAAAGATTGCTGAAAGATAACTGTTTTCAATTGAGGCCAAAAAGATAGTGATAACAGTTAACATTTATCGTCATAATCTTAAAAGGTATATGATTTCAACAATAGGGATCTATAGTGACACTAAGGGGAAAAAAGTGGTATGGGAGCACTGGATCAGTGTTAGGGGAGAATAGAGCGAAAAGGCTTTATTTATCTAGAGAATGCCGCGCAGCAGTTGCCTGAACGCTGCTGCCTTCTTTGCTTACCCTTGGACATCGGTCTGGTTCTGGCCCAAGCCCAAGAGCTAAATTTCAGATCATGGCAGGCTTAGGAGAACAGTGCAGACTGGAACATCTAATCCCACCCCGCTAGCCCTAAAACGGCCCCTGAATGCGTCCAGCTCCTAAGCATGCTGCCTGAAGCTGTTTGTAGAAAATTGAAGCATAGAAGAGCGATGCCACTTGCACCCCTTTTAAGTTTGAGTTTTACTGCATAATTTTTAAAATTTTGTCATATTCTCACATACCATCTTTTACAGCAGATTGCTCAAAATTTCTTAGAGGAATGACTCATAGTTAGCAAATGCGAGAGTACGCATCTCTGATGTGTTTCCAGGGTCAAGATAGTTACCACCCTCTAAATACCTACCTGCTATGCTGGAAGCCAGTACCAGGCAGTGTAGTGTTTCTGTTGCCTTTTCATCCAGGGGGTCATGATGAATTTTCTTAAAATGTTTTGGGACGAGTGAGCATTCTCCTGCTAATACAACTTCTTTTAGGAGGTAAACTTTGTAGGCTGCAAGGGGGCTTTCTGCTGCCGTGACTGCTGGCCTGTTGGAGAAGGTGTCCGCTGAAGGGGCCCTCAAGTGAGACACACAGTGAAGCTCATATGCCTTGATCCCTTTTCAGATACTGGCAAAAGACCAGACCCAGAGTATTGCTACAGTAAGTAGCTGGGTGAATTGGCAGATTGCCAGGTGAGGGGCAGACTGTCATTTATAAAGTGATGGTTTTTATAAACTCACAGTGACCTTACTGCCACTTACCTGAACGTTGTGGTTTCTGAAAGAAAAAAAGATTTTCTTTTTTAGCTGATTATTCTCCTATCAAAATAAAAGCAAAACAAACACTGGATTTAGGCTTGCTGTATCTATATTGATCTTTTCTAAACAGTTGAGCACATATTTCACTAAATAGCCTTTGCAATATTGTGTGTTCCTTAACTCGCACTTTCCCTGAATCTTGAGACACTCTCTGCTCCTTCAGTGTCCATTAAGTGTCCCTCTTTTCACCAGGCCCAGGGGCTTTATAACGTGTCTTTAACTGCCTCATTAACTCCCAGCCATTTCACATCCTCTGAAACTGGTTTTCTTATATACGATAAGGCTGTCACTTAATACCAGAGATGTCAGACTATTCAAAGAAAAAAGTAAGTATTGATATAAACTGAGAAAAAATATGATTACCATAAAAATGTCATCTTAAAATTTTCTTATAGTTTGATTTGTATAAACAAAATGGATATTTATTAATGTGTCCTATTAATGTGTGCAAGAGTATATTATAATCTATACCCAGAATACTTTTTCCTTATGCCTTGAAAAAAATTAAGGTTTGTGAAATATGGTTTATAAATTATACTTAATAATAATACTTAATTATTATTATACTTAATAATAAGGCTATTATTTTTCTTTTCTTAATAAATAATAAATTTTTATAAATCATAAAATTTTAATCCTATTCCAGGTAACCATTAATAAACAATCAGGGTTATTATTGGGTTATTTAAGTTAAAATGTTTATTATTAATACATTAATGGACTGAAATTTGGATGCAGGAATTACTAAAGACCTTTACTTTGTCTTATTAAGAAATCAGAAAAAAAGTAATATCAAGCTTAGAGATCTTAAATCTCTAACAATGTAAATATAACATAATGATATTATTATTGGTAACACTGTTAAACTTAAGAGTATATCTAGTTTTATAAAAGCATTAAATATTTCATATAGAATATTCCAGATATAGAGAAGGAAAACAATTACAAATAAGAGAAAAACTAGGATCTCTTTATAATGATTATATTAAAGAACAGTACTAAAACTACCTCCCAGACCAGTGATACTGTACCATGAAATGACTTAAGTTGCAGAGGTGGTAGAGCTACAGCAAATACACCCAAAATGTGCGGTGCTGGCACCAGAGACTCAGGTTCAGACACAGCTCTGCTCCCTGCTGGCTGTGGACCTCTTGGCCTTAGTTTCCTCATTTATGAAAGGGGTCGTTGCAGTACTATCTCAGAAAGCTATTGTGAGGAGTGAACCCAATCATGTTTGATAAAGTGTTTCACAAGTTTTAGGTTATCAAATATTTTTTAAAAGGACAGGGACAAAGAAAGAGAGGGAGAGAATCTAGGATAATCATGAAAGGTATTGAGTGCTGAGCACTGTGCTGAGAATATTATCTGCACCACCTCATTAACTTCATTTATTTTCTATCCTCACCAGAGGACGATGCTTATTGATTTCAGGAAAGGAGAAGGGAGAGGGTGAGAGAGGGAGAGAAACCTTGATGTGAGGGAGAAACATCGATCAGTTGCTTCTTGTACTAGCCAGGACCTGATGGAACCTGCAACCTAGGTAGGTGCCCTGACCAGGAATCAAACCCACAGTCTTTCGGTTTATGAGACAACACTCTGACCAACTGAGCCACACCAGCCAGGGCTGCACTGTCTCATTTAATCTTCATAACAACACGATGAAGTATAATAGGGATGACTATTATCTCCATTTCATAGATGAGAAGGCCGAGGCGCAGAGAAGTCCAAGAAGACATGGTTAGCAAGTAGCAGAGCAGGAATTCAAAACCAGTTCAACCTGCCTCTAGAACCTGAGTACTGTAATATTGGCTATGCTGTGGGAGAAAAGTTTAACATCATCAGTAATCAAAGACTTAACAATTAAATAATTTGGAATTGGAAATGCAAAGGAATGATAAACATTTCATTCCAGTTGTCTATGGAGGCGGAGGGAAGAAGGGGAATGGGGAAAAGGGTACAATAAGACCTTCAACCATATATGTAATATTTTATTTATATAAAACTAGTGAAATATGGAAATGTGTTAAGATTTGATAAATCAAAGCCATGAATTATTATTTTCTCTGAAAAAAATCAAAGTATGAAATTGCTTGTCCACTAGAATTAAATCAATGAAAAAATAAGCATAGAAAAAATGTTTAGAAAGACCCTAAAATGATGGGTACAGAATTAGTGTTAGGATTATGGGATCGTGAATATTTTGCTTCCCTCTCTTTTTCAAATTTTTGATAATATTGTTTTCTGACTAATTGTTTTTGCGATGTAAAATTATTACATAGTGCAAACCTAGCTATGAGAATAATGAGATAGATACAAAAATAAACTGGAATTCTAGGGAGAGGATAAAGAGTTACAAGAAAGGTTGCAGACAATCTACAATCAATGTATGAGCTCAGAGGAAAGGGAAAGCCCTGGGTCTGGGGTCTTTAGGAATGCTTCCTGAAAGAGGGACTGTTAGTGCGCTTGAATAATTGATAGAGCAGGTAAGAGCTGAGGACTAGGAGACGGCCTGAGGCAAGGGGGTGTGCAAGCTGTAAAAGGAGAAAGATGTGAGGTGATTTCAGGAGACAGCACTTTGTATCATGGAAACTGTTATTTTCAGTTTTTATCTGCTGATTTTTTCAGAAAATGTGGTGACTTTAAAGTTGTCATGGTTGAGTTAATTCCTCAAAACAACTGGTTGTGGAATCATAGCAACATAATTGTGAGCTGGGCTTCTGGCTCCAAATCTTTTATCTAAAAATAATCGCAATGACTACATCTTGGGAAAACAAAACCATTACCTATTCTTGTGCACCAGCTATCTTGGTAGGCACTTACTGGAAAAAAGATCATGGGAAAAATAACTGCATGTTTTTAGAACATTGCTTGTCACTTCTACCTTAACTGAGTTGATTAATGAAATAATTTTAAAACTTTCAGTCTACAGCATTGAAGCATGAACACGGCTTAGGAATAATATTTTATAGTCACACGAGTGTGCCTGTTCTCCCCAAGAGTTGCAGCCCTGGCACTTCTGAGAGCCGATGTTGTTCCTTCAGGGAGGATATTTTCTTGTGCAGAAAGGAGACAGAGGCCAGGGGTGGAGATGAGGGGAATAGGAGGAGGGATGTTAGGCAAGTCTCCCCCACAGGGAAGATGAATGAACCTGTATGCTCCACTGCCCCCCACATACACCAGCTGCTCTTTGTCCAGCTTCCTTGGGTCAGATATATATATTCATTAAATAATATATGAAACAACAGGGTGAATGATGGTAGTTATCATTTATAGAATGATTACTTTGTGCTAGAAGTTTACATCCATTAACACTAATTGTAAGAACGCTGCTGAGTGAATAACTCAAATGCCAGGGTACTTCGGTTCTTCAGCTGTTGTTTCTTTTGTTTGTTTGTTTACTGGTTTGTTTTATCCTTTAAAATCGGTGTGAAATAAAAATACCCGATTGACATCTCGCGCATGGGTGAGAAATCTGCTATTCCTCCCCACATCTTCAGGTTCCTCTTCCTCCCTGCGCGTCCTGTTTCTCCGCCCAGGCCGAATCCCCCACCCTTCCTCTCCGTCTCCCTTTGTTTGCTTTCTCTCCTGCTGTACTGTCGTACACGGTACCGTAAACACACCACCTCCATTGCTTCGCTCCCCGAAAAGTGTCCCCGACATGTGACTGTGCAATAAACATCTATTTATGTTCTAGTCAACAAGTAAGGAAGGGCCCTCTGCAGTGCCAAGGAACAAACAACTCAACATTGTATATTAAGACTATTGCAAGAAATAGAGCCCCAGGCTTTTGACTGTTTTTGCTGAATGTCTCTCCTTCCTGGGTTGGGGCTTTTATCTCAGGATGCTCAAAATTCTTACTTTATCATGCAAAGCGATTTAATTCTCTGCCTGGGTCTTCCTCCTTCATATCCAAAGCAGGCCCATCATGTAGTTTTTCTAAATTTAAAGTCCCCAGAATCAGAACCCCTGTAGTCTGCTGTAGAGCGAAGTGGCATTCCTGCCCACCCCCACCCCCCAACTTGCTATGTTATTATCCACATTTTACACAAGGCGAAACAAGTTTAGTGACATTAGATGATTACCCAAGAAAAAGGGCTCAGAGTGTGAATTAAAAGCCTGGTTTGCCTAACTCACAGCTTATGCTTCTTCCATTAAACCAGGATGAATTCATGAGAGCCAATACTTACTGAATGCTTACATGTTTGGTTCTGTTCTAAGAGTTTTATGGGTATTAACTCATTAAAGCCTCACATTAGTGAGTACCCATTTGATAGATACAGAAATAAAAAGTAACTTGCCCAAAGTCACATAGCTCGCAGATGGAAAGGCCAGGATTAGAACCCCAGTCATCAGTCTCTGGTTTCCATAGTTAGATTCCATGCTTTACCAGCCTCATGCTTTCAGTGGCTGAAAAGGCAGATACTGGGTGACAGTTCAATTTGCACCCTAAAAATGACCCCAGCGTGCTTTGGAAACTCAAGTTCTCTGAAGCCATGAGTATGCAGGGGCATTGTTGGTAACTGAAGATCTCAACTAGATTTGCTCAGTATCAAACTGAATTATGAACTTTATAACTGCTACTTTTGAAAATAATAATGTTATCCAGCCTTTTCTTGGTTAATGAGCTTTTACAGTACCTGTAAGTCCGGAACTATTCAGCACTTAGCAAACAAAGATGAATCCCTCAGGCCCAGGTTCCGTCCTGGAGGAGCTCAGAATCTTGTGCAGTCTACAGTATGCTTATTCATCAGGTAGGTACACATGTGACAATATTTGAAGTTCTGGAGAGTCTTATTTTACATCAGTGTATGAAAGAAATGCCCAAGAATTACTCTTTGGAAGAAAAAGAAGTGGTTCTGTCATCGCTGGTAGCAAACCCTCCAACACAGAAAATGGACGAGCAGAACCTGAATGACCACCTGGCCAGGATTCCGTAAAGAGCACTCAAACATGACCTCCTGAAAAATTACCACCCTGGAGTCCACAATCCATATTCTCAATATTAGGAGAACAGTCATGTCAACAAGAGTATGGAGATCTATATGGAGCATAAAAAGACAAAGGGTAAGATTACAGTGACTGTTTCTTCCAATACTGGTCTATGGGAGATGGTGCTGATATTCTAGATTGCCCTGTCCAGTTCCTTAGAGAAAAAAATTATTAGCATAACGAAGGGCATTAAATTTGTTCACTGCTTGATGTTACTAGTTTTCAAGAATATAGAACTTGCTTTCATTTATTTTATGCTCAAAGTTCTGATGTAAGGTTTGATTTCCTGAATAGACATGACCACCAGGGCAAGGCATCCCACAGAGATGACCACCAGCAATTCTTTGGGCAGGAGTATCTCTCAACTTAAATTAATAAATGGATATCTTCTTTTAGAGCTGGATCTTAAATATGAATTAAATCAGTAGTTTTCAAGCTGTACTCCTAGGGCCTTGTTTGTAAACAAAGTTTTAGACTACATGTAAAAATTGTATATCATTTTGTATCAGTTTTATATATTGGAATTTCACAATAAGATTTTATTTAGGAAAAAAAAAGCCCTATTGCAAAAAGTAAACATTGCTGAGATTTTGATCCATTTCTCTATTCACAACAAACCGAGGCCCAAAGAGGTTAAACAATTCACTGAAATGGCAGAAGTAAAACTAGGTCACCACTCATGGCCCCACCTACTGCACAGACCTCCCACTTCCTGTCCCTCAAGCCACTGAGAGTTTGGAGAGCATGGCAGTCTAACCATGCCAGTCTAACTCCAGGTGAACTGTACATTTCTAGTACTGTAACAGCTAAGAATTAGGCTCTGAATGGGAAGATTCTGCTAAAATACTGACCAATTATTAGCTACCAATTATTCTTTCTATAATTAGGTGCTATGTAATCGAATTTGATCCTCACAATAATCTGCTGAGTTGAGCAGAGCAAGTGTCTCTCCAGCCTTCAACCTTAATTTTAAAGAACATAAAACAGTCTCTAAGACTCTAAGACACCAATGCTAAGGACCTCAGAGAAACACACTAGTAGATTTTTTAAAAGACCCCAAATCCCATCCTTCTGACTTTTAGAAAGACAGGGCTCAATTTGTTATATTAACTCCTGTTTGATCCAACTAACAAGAATATGCTGTGCCTGTGTAGATGGTCGACCAATGATGTCGCTGAATTGGATAGCTCCCAAAATTGACAGGCATAAGAGGCTGAGGACAAAAGTTTAGATCCCAACCTATGAGCCATGCACGTCTGCTAAAATTATTACAAGGGGACCCGCAGTTCCATGAAGTACACTTATCTGTATCTTAAATAAGGTGGCTTGCGTTGATATGTTTACCTATTCTTCAAATAAAGGTGAATGCTCTTTTGTTAATAAAGTATGACTTTCATTAAAAGCATTACTGAACTTATAACAATGTTTTGTCCTTCTGTATTTTCTCAAATTCTAAAAAATTACTGTTATGTGGGGTTCTGTGACATTCTTTTTGTGTTGAAAGTGGGATCGTATTTGAAAATTTGGGGACCATCTGTTCCAGGCTACAATAAAAGGAAGAGAGCAATATTAATATAAGAAATCATTCTTTTAAAACATATCTTGTATCTTTTCCTGTGTTGCTATTTTAAAGTTACATAGCTAAATTATTACTCTTAGTTTTTCATGTTGAATGTCTGCTGCTTATCTGGCTTTATTATGTGTGATCGGATCACTGATTCTCACAAAAACTACCCGCTCAGCTAGCCCTACATTCCTCCAAGATATTATCATCTACAGGGTCAAGTTTCTTGCCAGGAGAGTCGATTAACAGAAGTAAACAAACTGGATGTAAAAACATGTTAAAGAAACTGTCGAACTTGGGCAAGGACATTAATAACAAATTCCACCTTAGCTATTAAGTGTCTCTAAAAAAAAAATAATATCCGATTAAACTGACCTCCAGAATTGGAACAGTAAACAGAACACAAAAAGGGCTGTAAGCAATACCATCTAGGAACACTGAGGTAATGGATAGGCTCTGTGTCTGCTGGGGACTCCAGGAGGACCAGCTGTTCCCTTCTCTCAAAACAAACCCTACTTCAGTGCATTTCAGTTCTCTTACCAGCTCAGATATGCTTTTGAGGAGTAAGCCAAACACACAGCCACTTGTGACTTACCTTAGGGAGGACTTTAGAGAAACTTAAAAAACAAAAGTCAACTCGAAAAGGCCATTTTATATCTTTCCTCCATCTCTGGCAAGCTTCCATCCTCAGTCTATCTCCCCACCCCCTTGCCCTTTCTTACATTTGATTCTTTGTCAGATGAAACAGAAAGACAATAGAAAGCAACTGGGAAACAAAGTAAATATTTCCTTCTGGAAACATTACCTATTTTTAAATAACAACTCAGAGCCTATAAATATCTTTTAGAAAAACTCTCTGAGAAACCAGTGTCTCCAAGTCAGTGCCTAGAATTTAAGGTCTCCCTCAAAACTCTTTACATCAGCAGCCAATTTAGGCTTTTGTATCTGGAGGTTGAAGTTTAGGACTTCATCATCTATTTACCTTATGACTTTAACTCATATAGTTCCATGAAGAGCTGCAGTTTGGAGGTTGAACACAGAAAGGAAAGTTAGAGTTAAAACACTTAGTTTGATGTAACAGAGCTTTGAACTGACTTGTAAGCAAGTCCTATAATCTCTCTGGTCCCCAGATTACTCATCTGTAAAATGAAAAATTCATACTGGACACTGTTTAAGTTTTCTTACAAAGTCGATATCGTTTGATTCTTAGAAGTACAAGAAGGGAAATGTGAAGGGATAAAGCAAATAGAATTATGGTTGTGGTAATTGGATTATTCCCAATTCCTCACTGTTATAGAATTACACAGTATGTGTCAAGTGGTTTCCCAGTACCTTCCATCAGAGTAGGCAGGGTGTGTTTCCCACCTACTCCATACTGGGCTTGGCCATGTAAATTGCTTTGGCCAACTGAGGTTAACGGATATGATGCAAGATGCAAGGGAGGCTTTAACTGTTTGTCTTTGGCTTGACTTCCTTTGCTTCTGTAATCTATTGGCGGGGCCACTGACTCTAGAATGAGATGTGAAACTGAGAGAAAGCTTGAGCTAGAAAAACAAGCATTTCTTCTTTTAAGCCTTTAAAGGTTCTGGATGGTTGTTATGCAACACTATTGTAACAGACTGACTAATGCCATAGACCTTTTACTCTTTAACTTTTTTGGTGCACTTTACCCAACAGTATGTGCCCTAATCTGAAAATTTCTTCAAGGCTATTGAGCTGCATTAGAGGCATCTGGGCATTTCAGTTTGACCGTGGGAATGTTCATCGTAATCACCAGCAGGATCACTGTCAGTGCTAAAAACACTACCCAACATAAAATTAGTTTACTGAACTTTCTGTGTAAAGACCTGTGTGTTCTTAGCCTATATTGAGAAATGACTCTTAGAAAACTGCAGTGTTGGCTGTAAGATGGTGTCATTACAATTTACAGTGTAGTCTTTTGGAGAAATTTCTCTCTGGTTTCAGTAACCTGAGAGAAATTTTGTTCATCCCAGGCAACTGGTTTGAATCTATGAACAATGGCTGTACAACTGATTGTGAGCCCTTTTGGAATTGCTTGGAAAAGTCAGAGAAACATATGTAGACTTCCTCAAGCAAAGGCATGGAGGTGACCTTGCAAAATACATTTTGTTTACCAACTTCACTCCCGGTTTTATCTTTTCTCCTACACCAATTTTCTCTTTTTTTGTTTTCCTTATAACTTCTTATTTTTATTACTTTAGGCATTGTTGAAGTGTATATGTTTATGTTAGCCATTTTAAATCCTATTTTGGGACATAATTGAGAATATATTAAACACTACTAAATAAGAAAAATATTAATTTCCATTAACACAATAAAGACAAAAGGACAATTTCATCACTAGCCTATTAACTCTTTTGTTTTTTAAGATTTTTTAAATTTATTTTTAGAGAGAGGAGAAGAGAGGGAGAAAGAGAGGGAGAGAAACATCAATGTGCGAGAGAAACATCGACAGATTGCCTCTCGCATGCCCCCAACCGAGGATGCAGCCCACAACTCAGGTGCATGCCCTGACTGGGAATCGAACTGGCGACCCTTCAGTCTGTGGGACAATACCCAATCCACTGAACTACACAAGTCAGGGATCTTTTATTAAAACTTACTGAAAATATGGTATTTCGCTCCTCTAAATTATCTCCAGCAAAGTATTGTATAAAAATCTCTTTTACAGTTTCAAATTCACCATCAAAATAAATACAAGGATGAAAAACTATCTTCACACACTATTTAAAATAGGGAGAGTGTTTTCTATTTACTAGGAATTTAATATATTAATCTTTTAATCAAATGAATTAACAGTCATTGCGCACCCACTGTGCACATACATGGTTCTAAGTGCTATGGGCATATAAAGGGGAATAAGGGACTTCTTTAAGAAGCTCCTATGTGTGTGTTAGGTACATCTACATCACAAAGTCTTGGCTAAGGTGTAACCAGGGTTCACTGTAAGAATGAAGACAGGTAGGGCAATGTGAAAATGCTAGGGACCTCCAGCATAAGCACAATCTGGTCTTTGGCCTCCCATACCTTACCAAGGTCGGGGTATGGGAGATTAGTGTCAGACAAGCATAGAAAACACCAACAAAAACACAAAATAGCCATTCAGGTTGAGGAGAATAGGGAGCAAAACTAATCTGGGTCAGTAGAGAGAAGCCAAGAGTAATCAGTAATGAGCAGGGCCAAATCAGAAGCTGAAAGAAAGGTTCTGATTGAAGACACTGATCTTAGTTTAAAGGTTTTAACTACTATTGACTTGCCAAAGGGATATAAAAATGGGGGAGCCCTGGCTGGCTGGTGTGGCTCGGTGGATTGAGTGCCAGCCTGCAAACCAAAGGGTCACCAGTTCAACTCCCAGTCAGGGCACATGCCTGGGTTGTGGGACAGGTCCCTGATAGGGGGAGCATGAGAGGCGATCACACATTGATGTTCTTCTCCCTCTCTTCCTCCCTCCTTTCCCCTCTAAAAATAAATAAATAAAATCTTTTTTTTTAATGGGGGAAATATGAATTGACACCTGCTACAAACTTTAGGGGGTTTCTATTAAAGCGTTCTGTGTGATATACAGAGGCAAAGGTGAGACACGGGGCAGCCAGTTCCTTAAAAAGTTAGAGTTATCATATGATCCAGTAATTTCACTCCTACATACAACTCAAGAGAAGGAAATATACCTAAGAGAAATAAAAACCTGTTTACACTATACTCTATACACAAGTGTTCATACCAGTCTTATTCATAATAGCCAAAAATGGAAATAACATAAATGTCTATGAACTAGTGAATGAATAAGCAAAGTTATACACACATGGGAATATTATTCAGCAATAAAAAGGAAAGGAGTACTAATACACGCTACAACCTTGATGAACCTTGAAAACATGCTAAGTGAAAGAAGCCAGACACAAAACACCACATACTTTATGAATGTATCTGTATGAAATGTTCAGTACAGGCAAATCCATAGAAACAGGTAAGTTGTTGCCAGGGGCTAGGCAGGCAGAGAGATTGTTAATAAGTAAATTGGGTTTCTTTAGGAGATGATGAAAATATTCTGAAATTAGACAGTGGTGATGACTGTACAACTCTGTGAATGTGCTAAAAACCACTGGATTGTTTGCTTTAAGGAGTGAATTCTATGGTACATGAAGTTTACCTGAATAAAGCTGCCACTTAAAAATAACATTACTTATTTAAAACCAGAACTACTGAGATTAGGAAAGATTGCTTTAAAAATGAGAATAAGATTACTAAAAAAAATTTTTTTTGATGAATGCAATGGAAACAGCAAAGAGCAAAATTGGAGAACACAAAACATCAAATCAACACATTTGAAGGTAAACTAAAAAAAAACTTCCAGAATTCAGAGGAAAATGATATAGAATTAATAAGATGGGAGAAAAAATTATGTATTGGGGACAGATCTAGGATATCTAATAAAGAATTTCAAAAAGAGAGGATAGCATAATTTATCAAAGATAAAATTTTTAAAAATTTTTCTGGAGCAGGAGACTAAGCTAGCTTAATTTAAGATTCAGAAACTCTGGTGAAAAGTAATTTTTTATTTATTTTATTGTTATTATTATTTACTATTTATTTTATTTTTTTCTACCATCATTAGTCACTTTGAAACTTGTTGTTTGGAAAATTGTGGAGTCACTATCCCATGTTGTACTGCAGTAGACCATTAAACCATGGTCCTGGAGGTCTGGACACATTCAACAGTGTGGTGATTGCTAAGGGGGTGGGGCTGGGGGGAAGTGGAAGAGGGTATGGGGGGATAAATGGTGATGGATGGAGACTTGATTTGGGGTGGTGAACACAAAATATAGTATATAGATGTTGTGTTATGGAATTGTGCATCTATAACCTGTATAACTTTGTTAACCGGTATCACCCCAGTAAATTCAATGAAAAGGAAAAAAATTATGAAGCCTCCTTCAGCCTCAGGTTGCCATCTGATTAAAACAAAGAAAAGCTTGAACTACGTGACTTTAACACAATTGACTTTACTAAATGATATGGGTCAGGGGAGTGGTAGAAGGTAAAGGAAGAAAGCTAGATGGGGGAGATAATGAAGTCCTGATCCAACCGAACTAAAATATCGGGGGTGGGGTGCAAGCAATCCTGCCACTGTCCATAGTGCTGAACCATCATTGTTTTGTCTAAATGCTATTTGGAGTTAGAAATTAATTTGGTAAGCAATATAGACATCTGACCATTTCAGAAAAGAACAGTGATACTCTGAGTTCATGCACACCTATATTTTTAACTACCAAATATATGCTAATGATCCCCAAATCTCTATGTCTAGCACTAACCACTTCTCATCTCTCAATGCATATTTTCAATTATCTGCCAAGCATCTCCTGCACTTTACTGCATTGAGTTTACTTCTAAAAGTGAGCTCATCATATTCACCAATGATCCTGCTTCTTCCACTGTATTTTCCATTTTGATTAATGGCACCAAAATTTATTCTTTCTCCCAAGTCAAAGATATAGAAGGGCTCCTAAATGATTTTAGCTTGCCTGCCATCTGTAACCAATCACCAAATTCTACCAATATCACCATAAATACCTCATAATCCACCTCTTTCTGTCCACTTCGCTATTCTGTTTTTATTCAGATTCTAGACATTTTTGTCTTGGTCTATTTTAACATCCCTCTAATTAGCCTAACTTCCACTTTGTACTCTTTAAGCTATACATATGATCAAGTTGTTTCTCTATGAAAAGCCCTCTCTGACTCTAACTGATTACAGTACAAAATCCAAGCTACTCAGAATGTCATTCAAGGACACTTTATAATCTGTTCAGGAAAGAAAACTCTGAAAGAGCGACTAATGTTCAGGACATTTATTAAAGAGTCCCTTGAAGGTAACTACTCATGGAAAGGTCAAGAAGGAAGCAGGATTGGGCAAAGGGAGAAATTGAGCTGTGCTGCAGCTTCAACAAAGGCCCCTCAGCCCATCCCATGGGGGCTCTGTAGCTATAATGGCCCCTTGGAAAAGTTCCAAGTTGGGACAAAGGGGCCAGAGCTTTATATAACACCTCGATCAGGCATTTGGATGTAGGATGCCCCTGAAAGGAAGCATGATTTTGGGTAGCACTACAGTTTGAGGGGTGTATTCTGGCAGCACTTCCAGAAGCGGGGAAGCTAAGTTCTTCATTCCTTAACATGGATCTGGGCAACATCAGAAAACCCACCATTTTCTGTCTGCCTGTGCACATCCTTCTGTGTTTCCTTGACCCTCACTATTTACTTTATTATAATACTTATTACTCAATTTTATTGCCTCTTTACTTCCCTGAATTTCTCACTAGACTGTGATCTCTGTGCAACAAATGCTGGAACTACAAGGTCTGTCTGGAAAAAGTCCAGCCATTGTTAATAAAACGAGAAGGGTTTGTGCGACATTGATGTAACCTGGCATCAAGGAGAGTGAACTGGAACATGCATGTGTGAACAATGATGGCTTCATGGTATTAGTCAGTGGGAGCGGTAGACGCCATTGAGTGAGCATGTGCACTGTGTGGCCATTGCATTCAAAATGACTGAGTAGAGCAACAAATCTGCATCAAATTTTGCATTAAGCTTAAACATTCCACTGCAGAAACTATTCAGATGATTCAAAAGGCTTTTGGGGATGATGCAATGAGCTACAGCACAAATAAAAGCATGGCACAAATGCTTCAAAGATGTTTGAGAATCTGTTGAACGTGATCCACGTTCTGGAAGGCCTGCAAGAAGCTGAACACCCCTCCAGGCCAAACAATTAATAAGGAGTGCTACCTCAATGTTCTCCATCAGTTGAGAGATGCAATACGACAAAAACGGCTGCAGCTGTGGGCAACTGGTGATTGGCAGCTTTATCATGACAGCACGTCCACTCATGCATTAAGTCTTGTGCAGAGTTTTTTGGTGAAACATCAAACCACCCAGGTGACCCAGCCCTCCTACAGCCCAGACTTGGTGCCCTGAGACTTCTGGCTTTTCCCAAAACTAAAATCACCTTTGAAAGGAAAAAGATTTCAGGCCATCAATAAGATTCAGGAAAATTACAATGGAGCAGCTGACGGTGATTCCAACAAAGGATTTTTCAGAGTGTTTTGAACAGCGGAAGAGATGCTGGGAGAACAGTGAGGTCCCAAGGTGCCTACTTTGAAGGGGACTGAGGCATCAATGTCCCATGTATGTTTCTTGTGTCTTGTATCGTCTTTAGTCAGTGTCTCTATTTTTCTCATTACATGGCTGGATACTTCCTGGACAGAGCTCACATATAAGTCACTGCTGAATCTGCAATGTTTGGCACACCGGGAGTCACTAGGTAACTTTTCAAACGAATCATTAAATAAGTGAATAATCTCATTCCTTTTCTCCCCATTCTCTATTCCTGGGTGCTCCAGTCAAACCAAACTAATCGCAGCTCCCTAAATCTCCCAAGCCTGCCATTGAACCCAAGCCTTGGGTTTGCTCTGTCCCTGGCTCGCAGTGCATTTATATGACTTGATCATCAGCTGAATGTCTACTTCTCCCTCAGGAGTCAGCTCCGTTGTCATCTTTGGGAACCTTTCACAGACATAGTGACAATCTTCATTCTCTGTGCCCACAGAATGCAGTTCCTACGCACTGTCACAGTCCTGTTACTTTTAACTTGCACATCTGATGCCCTCCAGGGGATATGAGACAGTGAACTTCTTACTCATTTTTGCTTCCTTAGCACCTACAGGGTCCTGGCGCATAGTAGAGAATGAAAGAATGAATGAATAGACAATAAAGACATGAGTAAAATTAGGCTCTTAGAACGTCAGCCAGGAAGTGTGTATCGAATGAACTAAAAAGGGAGGAAGATATAGGGGAGAAGAATATAAGGTTATATAAGAGACATATACTTGTTGACACTGAATTAGCTGTAACTCCTTATCTCCAGAATTAGTTTTTCCCACATAAAAAAATGAACATCAGATGATGACATTAGCACAATTGTTCCTTTGCATAACATGTCTTATTCACATCATCTGTCAGTCCATTTTTCACTAAACCTCAGCCCAAGAATATCAAATTTAAATGCCTTCAGAGGCCAAACAGATTACCTCAAGGTAATGTTCATGTGAAGGGCATTTAATTTCATGTTTTAAATCATGTGGTAACCAAACAGCACAGGTTTGGGGTTTGATGTGGTCTGCAAGGTGCTGGTTTACCTCCCTTCCCATATATTTTGAAATCAAGTGTTTTCTAAACTATAATGAAACTGGGTGGGTGAGATGTGGGCAACCTTTTCACCTTGCAGAAAAAGAGGACCTTTCTATATTTCTAGTAAGAAATAAAATACTTTCTGAAGTGGTTTCATAGTCTACCAGGATATTAGATGAGAAATTTCACTGGCAGCCAAAAAAAAAAATCTTTTTCTTCCATACAAAATATCTCAATACCTACCCTTGGCACTGCTTTTGGTTTTTTTTTCTAAACAAAGATGTTCTTTTATTATAAAACTACCATAAGTTCTTTAGAAAATATTTAGAAAAAAGTTAGAAGATAATATCTCAAAATAACACCACCAGTGAGCAACCTCTATTGGCATTTTAGTTTATGCGTGAGGTAGTTGGTAGAATTGCAGCACTGATGTGCTTGCTCAGAGCTAGGTAGTAGGTAAGCAGGGGGAAAAAAACTGTTTTAATCAGCTGGGTATCTATAAGAACATATGACCCACTGGAGCTAGTAAAGACATTCCGAGGTAGCTCTGAAGTGCCTGATGGAAACCAGCTGTCTGCAGGGCAGGGCCTGAAGAGGGGGAGTTTAGTATTGTTGAAAAGGAACTTGGGTCTGAATCCACAACAGGACTATTGTGCTTATGACATTTGGGATTGACGGTAAACAAGGCTTTTGGAGTCCAGCTCGCAAAGAACCTTCACTTGGTTGCCAAGTTATTCAACATAGAAAGTTTACCAGTAACTCAACATAGAAAAGTACAGTTTTTGAATTTAAAACATTGAATGCAGTCCTGAAAATTTTTAAATGTGGATTTATGCAAGTCAAATAAGAGAAGACAATTACAACAAACAAAACCACATTTTTTGTACAAGGAGTTGTGCTGTGTTTTTATTTAGAGCACATTGTGTTCGGTATTCTTGGGTACACCTATAGACTCAGAAGACAGAGAAGGGTTGGGAAGAAGCAATTGGACTAGTCTGATTTCAATTATAAGGAATCGAATAAGCAGACCATTATTAATAATAATGTTAATATTTTCAAGAAAACTGAAAATATTTTAAAATATCTATAGTTCTATTTTTTCATTGAATTTTAAAATGTTTGCAGTTTTCCATTTAATAGTGTTTGTGCCCCCATGAAATTTTGCTGTAATGTCATAGAATATTAGGGGATAGAGTTTTAAGAATATCTTAGATGAGGGATTATGAAACTTTAGTATAGATACCTTTAAAATCCATATTTATTTTGCTTTATTATTTTATTTATTCTTATATTATTATTTATTAATTATTGTATTATTTATTTGTATTACAATTGTAAACATGCTTTTGCCCACCCCTGTATTATGCTTTAAAGTTAAATCCTCCTACTTTCAAAATATACAGACACACACACACTTTCAGGCTGCTCTA
Source organism: Mormoops blainvillei (assembly GCA_004026545.1). Lineage (NCBI taxonomy): Eukaryota > Metazoa > Chordata > Mammalia > Chiroptera > Mormoopidae > Mormoops > Mormoops blainvillei. The sequence goes on from PVJD01001833.1 coordinate 196,279, forward strand.
AAGTTTTGCTCTTGAATTTCAAGTACATAGTAATAAAACATTATTTTTACAGTTCACAGCCCCAATACAGAAAGAGCTTGGATCAGATCGTTTCAGTCTGACTTGAATTTTTAGGATGATAATAATAACCCCAAGGAGGACAAGGAAACCAGAACTACAGTGCCAAGCAGGAGCTATGGCCTGAATTTGAAGAAGCACAACTGTGTACAGACATGAAGATAAAGGCAGTTGGAATCCTGTAGTTGCTACTAAGAGAAGTGATGGAGTTCCTGGAGCCCTCCACAGAGGAATCATCCTAAACTACAAAGGTATATATATCCATCTATATATATTTTGATGATTCCCAGCAAAATGATTTTGAGAGTTCTTAGACTATAATTAGAAAAATCTGATAGCTACATTTAAATATAGTGCATTACATTTTTACCACTTAAGGTTTCAGCAATTTGATCAGACAGCTTTCTTTTGGAAGACTGTCAAACGAATATTTGGAGGAGAATCTAATCTTTTTCATGTCAAGCTGGTGGAGGTTTTCCCTCTTTTAAATGTTTATATGGAAAGACATAAACCATAAATATTTTTATATGAAAACTTGACTTTTTAATCTTTTATTGGCTGCATTGCAAGAAGTCATTTGGCCTTCGACCAGCCTTTGGTCTCCTTCCCAACTCCAGGAATAAAGGAAAATTAATGCAGGTTCCGGGCACATTTGCAGTATGGCTTGACAAAGACCATATAGTGACAGACCAATGTCCATTAGTAAATTCTAATGTTTTTCTTACTGAAACAAGTGATTAGCACCTGGGTGTAGCTATGTTTACTATGGTTACCTAGTTTTCATATAGTTAATCAAAGGACAGGATTCAAAACCATGGCCAACTCTGTAAAAGCTCAAAACTTAACCGCCTGTCTTCTGCAGACTTTACCCTGTGAGGTAAAGAAACATTTGTTGGCACTTGGCCTGCTCCTGTCTGGAAAGGATCTTTCAAAAGACTGGGCCCTCTTTTCAGGGAGCCTAGATAGAAGACTGAGAGCCACTTATTTTGCTAACATCCTTTTTGCCTTGCCAAATTGACTTTCCTTTCAAAACACTATGTGGAAAATTAATGTTTAATTTTTCATAATAGTGTTTTCTCTTTGTATGTTTTTTTGCCAACAGCTTCATATCTGTATTTAACATCCATCCCAAAGGACTTATGCAGGAAATAGAAATCAAAGCTAAAACAAACTCACACCCTTTTCCATAACAGCCTATTTTAAATTAATAGTTAAAAATCAAAACATAAAACTCTTTCTGTTGAGATACTCTTCCCCTAGGTTACATTTAAAAAATATACCCTACATTTAAATGGAATTTCATTGCTGTTTATGATCTTAGTTTCGTTATTGTGGCTTAACAAGTATACGTAAAGTTTTAAGATATTTAAAGCTGCAAAGACATGTCATAAATTATGAGCAACCTACAGGAAATGAAAGCTTACCATTGCTTCTCTACACTTCTCCCAATAGGGCTCAACAGTTTCAGTGTACCAGAAGGCAGTCTGCCATAGCATGTCTGAATATATCTATCTCCTTTAAGGCATGACATAATAGTAACCCTGATTTTATAATCTCAACTTACAGGGCATGATGATCTGCAGTCCTGACTGCTTCTTTTAAACTGAACTTTAAAGGAATTTCAAATCTCTTTTTTTTTTTTAGATTTTTATTAGCAAGAAATGAACTCTGACAATAGAGACTACAAATATGCTAATAATTCCCAGCATACTGTATTTTATGTGAAAGGAAGACAAGGAAAGTAAGAACTTGTCATCTGTTCTGCTGCCAGGGAAATGTAGTTTTCTCAGTTATGTCTATAATTGTCCTTTTGCTTTAAAGAATATAACAGAAGAAAATTGCAATGAAACAAGATAGGAGATGACCAATCGATCAATTACAATATAGTACTTAAAAAGATATAAAGGTCCTTAAAATCAGTGAAGTAACAGCAATCTCCAATTAATAAACCAAAAATAAACTTTAAATCATCGCTTGGGCTTAAGGCATCATTTTTTTTTCCAAAGAAATAATGTGATAAATAGTGTTTCTTTTACTGGTTCAGCTCAGTAAAGTACAGTTTTATCAATAAAATACTTTTTGCACCCTGGTAGGGTAGTTCCATAGGTTAGAGCGTCATCCCAATATGCCAAGGTTGCAGGTTTGATCACCGTTAAAGGCACATACAAGAAGCAACAGATGAATGCATAAATGGGTGGAACAACAAATTGATGCCTCTCTCAAATCAATAAAAATGAAAAGTAATACTTTTTGCAATAAAATATTCTTGTTCATAATAAAAAATAATTTTAAAATGTTATATATTAATATGCAAATTTAAAAATATTAATAATAATACATTTATTTCCCATGAATGTCCTAGAGAGCGAGCAGGTTGATTGTACAGCTGTGAGATGGAAAGAAATTTTGAGGATATTCTTGAGAAGGACTTTTGGGTATTTTCAAGTTTAAAGGTTGATATGGCAAAGTACCACTTAGTCTTTCTCTTGATAGTAATGTGTTCCCAGTACTGTTCTCCCACATATAGGCCATGGGGGGGTCACAAATGGAACAAATACAGAGAAAGAATGATGGATGACAGTGAAGTGAATAGAGATAGAAAAGGGAGGAGGAGAGGTAAAAAGAAAAGAGAAAACAGTAAAGACATTTTCCTAAAACAGTTGGCAAGAGTTAGAAAAGTGAGAGAGAGAAAATGAATGAACTAAAGATGATAGAGATTTCTTACTGAAGAGCCAACTAACCTGAGAGTTCTGAAAACAGGAGAAATGGGGAAAGTTTGAAATGTCTATTACAGCTCGAAAGGAAAGAAAATTGGGAAAAGAAGAAACATTAACTCAACTGGTTTTCAAAGCAGGCTACCTGGTGATTGCAGAAAGCAGGGCTGGCTTGGTGCTGACTAGAGCAAGGGAGATGGGGGAAATCTCAGGTCAGACCAAGGTCTGTGGACACCAAGGGTCCATATGATCTGAAGATATATGTTCTAAACTTAGAAATATCTACATATTTTAAGAAGAAAATATTGAGTTATAATTTACATGCCTTAAAATTCATCTGTTTTAAGTATACAGTTCAATGATTTTCAGTGGATTTGCCGTGTGTGCAACCATCACCATCACACACCTTTGGAACATTTTCGTCACTCCTGTAAGACCCCTCCCACTCCTTTGCAGTTCATCTGTGCCAACTCCCAGCTCCAGACAATCACTAATCTGCTTTCTCTATATATAGATATGCTTTTTCTGGACATTTCATAGAAATAGAACCATGTAATATGTGGCCTTCTGTGTCTGGATTCTTTCATTTAGCACAATGATTTTGATGTTCATATTATAACATGTATCATATCAATATTTCTTTTTATTGTTAAATAGCTTTCCATTGTATGGATAAATGCTTGAGGGCACACACATTTTGTGTTTCCACTCATGAGTTAATGGACATTTGAGTTATTTCCACTTCATGGCCGTTATAAATAATCCTGCTCAGAACACTTGCATGTAAGTCTTTGTGTGGACACCTGTAGCTGTTTTAGGCAAAACATGACTGAGAGATTCACTTGTTCATGGAAAATACACAGACTCAGGTCTGTCATGTTCCACAACTCCAGAAGTCACAACTGCCTATAGGCACTCTCCACACAGCAACTAGAGTAAACTTTTAAAACAGAGAACCAGATCAGATCCCTCCAGTGGTTAAAAGTCTGTCAGTATCTTCCCATCTCACTAAGAATGAAGCCTAACCTACTTGCCATAGCCTGCAAGGCCCTGTCTGACTTGGCCTTTGAAGGCGTCATATAAGCTATTCCCTTTGCCTGGTATGTTGTTCCTGATCTTCATTTGGCTTGGTGCTTCTCATTCACTTCCCTCCTCCAATATCATTCATGTAGAGAAGCCTTTCATGGCCACCTTATCTAAAACACTTACCCTGTTTCATTTTCCACTAGCACCTATCAATGAATAATCTAAAATTACCTTTCTAATTGCTTACTGACTGTCCACCAGCAGGAATGCAAGCTCAATGAGGCAGGTACTTTGCTTATCTTGTTTGTTGATGTATCTTCATCTCCCACATGAGGTAAATGTTCATTGAATTTGTTGAATTAATACGGAAAGAAAAAGCAGAATTTGGTTCTCTTTTTACAGTTCTGTACTTTATCTCTAAAATCTGAGAAGTCAGCCAGACCATGCTATGAATTCATTTGTGAACTTCTAAGCCAAAAGGCCCAAAGTCCAACACTGGCAAACCCTGTACCATATTCAGCCCCCACATATGTTTGTTTTATGTAGCAGATACTTTGGAGTCCCATTTCCATTCCTTTGGCCCACCTTTGTTTTAGCAGCTGAGAGTTCAGATTCACCTCCTGTTTACAAGGTCCCACATCAAGCAGGTAGAGAATTATCATGCTTTCTACCTTTGGCCTCTCTCATGCCCTGGAGCCACTGGGAGTATGTATAAACACAGCCCTGAAGTGGGCGATATAAATGTTTCCCAGGGTGAATGTCAGCCATCACCAAATGTGGGAGCCATTCTTCATCCTCACTTCCCTCAAATAGAAAATTCTGGAAAAAATATACACTTCCCAAAGTGCCAGCCAAATTGAGTCCCTGAGCCTTCAGCAGAGGCTTGGATAACACACTGTTACATTGACCTTTCCTCTTCTCTTGTCTCACTCTCCCTGCTTTCTTAGTCCATTTCTGGAATCATCTCCTTAACAAATGACCTGGGGTCAAGTCTTTGTCTCAACTTCTTGTTTCAGGAAAACCAAGTTAGGGCTCTGACTTATATAATTGTGGGGTTTTTTAAATTGTAAATTATTTGTCCAAATTTTAAGCTCAATTACTTCAAGTTAAATTCTGGGGTTTTCAACTTTGTACACCTCATCAACTTCATATACAGTGCTTTTTATGGTTCTTGTTTAGGAAGGAAAATTATTCTTCATATAAACATTAGCTTATTTTCAAATCCTCAGCCTCTCAGTTATTAATAGGTCATTTCAGCTGTTCTTTGAGGAAAATCGTGTTAAAGTTGATTCCATTAAGAATAAGAGGAGATAGGGAGCTCTTTCTATTATACAATGTACAATATACAATGTACAATAAGTTTGAATAACATCAAAAAATAAAACTTACAAAGAAACCCTCAATCCTTAAAAATTTTTCTGCTGCAAAAATATATTGTTTTTTCTTTTAGACCAATATCTCAACAGATAATTTGATACAGAAGATCTATATCAGCCAGAAAGCCTCACCGCAATCAATAGAAATGGACCCTACCTGGCTTTGGCAGAGGAGAGGTTACCGAAAGGATGCTGGTTAGCTCAAAGGCGCTCTAGGAGCACAATCAGGCCCAGAAGCACGCAGCCTGGGATACAACTAAAGCCATCCCAAAAACCTATCCTGTGAGAACACAGGGGCTATTGCCACGTAGTGTCAGGTATCACAATTTGCACAGTGACACTGTTGGCAATACATATTGGATACTGCTGTGGATGCCACTGGCAATGTTATCGCTGGAAACCACCACAAGCAGACATGCTCCCCCTTCTCTCCTTGTCTGTAAGACTAGCTCCCAATTCCGAGTGAGGTAGAAGAAGGGAATACCTCTTATTTTTCCTTTTCCCAGGTGAAGAAACTCTCACAGCACTAACCCACGGCAAACTTCCTCATTGCTAAAATTGGGTCATATGGCCCTTTTTAAGCCCATCACTCCTAAGGAGGCTAGAATAACCATGATTGGCTAGATTAACTGATTTACCTGCTGGGGTGGAGATGTGACCAACCTTTCTGGGTGTATAGAGTCACACAGAAGATTATGCATGATTCTACAAAATTGCAGTTTTGTTCACAAGAAGGAGAAAGGCTATTGGGCTGACAACTCATATGTTGAACATTTACATAGGACCCAAATGTCTTCACACTATGGGCCTCTTTTATGACACATATCCACATGCTTCTTCCCAAATCTCCTTGTCACTAATCCTCTGGTCTTCTTATCTTTTCACATTCGTGACAGTCTGACCAAACCATTTGTTACTATCCATCAGTTCATCTCTCCTTCCAGGAAAAAGCAAAGATGCTATAACAATCAAAGTTCTACCTACCGGGAGAATTCTCCACCTTCACTTCAGTGGGACTCAGCAATGCATTGGAGCCTGGTGTCAGCTTATCATGCAAAGCATCTGTAAAGTGTTCTTTCTTTTTCTTTTTCTTTTTCTTTAGAGAGCTGATAATAGAGAACTGGTCATGATGTCGTAAGTATTGGCTGGTAGAGAGGTGGCAGTGTAGTGTGAGCAGGCATAGTAGGAAGACATCAGTAAGTGAAACCTGAGCTTTCGGGACCTGCTCAGATGCACTCACTATATACTATTTCCACCTGGGTATGCTTGGCTTTTATAGCTGGGCAGGTCAGATAACATTCAGTTCCTGATAGGTAGCTTATATTTCACAGTCACCTGGTTTCTACCAGAGCCCAGTAAGGCTAAGTACTATTTTCTCAAAGAGGAATGGCCGCTCACTAAAGAAAGTATAGCATTGTTCTAAAACCTTGATGTTTCTGCTGTGAACTTTGTATTCAGTCTTTCTGCACCAGAGATTTCTTTTAATTTTTGAGCACCGTGGATCTCACTGGGCCCTAAAAGGCCCTAGAGAAAAGCTGCAGCCTGGACCACCTGGACAGCCTTCCTCTGAACCCCCCTCAAAGCTGACAGCCTTTCAGGTCACTTGGAAAAGAGCTGAAGGGCACACAAAATATAATATATGTTGCTTCTAAAATTCAAGGAGCACCATCAATCATAGTACATTTTTCTAGGCGTAGGAGAAAAATCATCCTTGACATTGGAGAGGATAAACTCACATGCCACACAACACAAATTCCAAGAAATTTTACTGAGTTACCATAGGCTTTATTTCCCACCTTCTGGCACACATAATTTTATCTGAAATACCAGCCACTCCCTGCTCTCTGGAGCTCATCAGCACGTTATCACCAATTTAGCACTGGGGATGGTGAGACAACCTAGTTCTTATAGACTAAACTATGACATAGAGAATAGAAAGTTAAAATAACATTGAGTTAAAAATATATTTCTGCCATTGTAGGTGAAATCAAATTACTTCTGGTACACTCTGCATATTAGAACAGAGAAAAAGGATAATCCAGATATAAGCTGTAGTCAGCATACCACAGTATATGTGGATTTACGACAATAAAGCAAATATATTTGTAAGATCATGTGTACTTGGAATTACGCACTTGACTTAACCTAAACAGTCCCTTGTGATTCCCAAGACTCATCCATCTTTTGCATTGGTCAAAAGCAGGGATGTGATAGTAAACAGAGTGGCCTCATCTTCGTGATTTCCCTAGGCATGCAGTCGAAAATAAATAAAATAAATGTTTAAATTATAGTAATTTCTATTGAAGTACTTTTTGACTTACTCTTTTGGTTAGGAAGTTGAGCATCTGAGCTTTCACTAAGCCGTTCCCACCACGATAACCCTGCTAGTCTCCACTCAACAGGCCAGGAGTCAGCGTTGGAATTCTGCCCTTAGCTGAGGTCATCAATCCCAATAATAGATCCAGAAACTGGGAAAATAATCATGCAAGGGGTCAGATCCTAGTCACCATGGAAGTGGCAAGTACAGAATAGCTTTCAAGATTGGATTCTTGAGCCACTCACTGGGAACAGGGAAGGAATTAATATGCTGGTTCAGCCTAGTCAGTTCACCCCTGTTCATGAGGGAGGCTGAATACCTGACTAAAGTCGAGGCTTCCATTAGGAAAGGGGAAAGGTGTCACATCTACTGATATAGTACAACAGCTATTAAGAATAAGAAATGTTTTCTTTCAAATCAGTAGTCAGAGAAGAATAAAGGTAATACACACAGTATTTAAGTTTAATGTGCAATCTTGAAAATAAATGTATTATTTTTTCTTTATATTCACTCTCCATAGATAGTTCTGCTTTGGCATAATCGACTTTCACTTTCTAGTGAAAATTCTGTTTTTGATATAATTTTCTAGTTATACCTAATTAGATACATGCCTACTAAATGACTACCTCTTATTTACCTAAATAAAAAATTTTAATGCAATTTTAGTTACAAATTAGTATAAGGGAAACAAGTGTTATGGGGGGAAGTGGTGTGTGTATTTCTTTAACTCTTGATATACTTATACTTTCTAAAATAAGCTGGTGTTTCCCAATTGTGGTGGATTAAAAATGACCACAAAATTGTTTAGAGCACCTTTCATAAAGAGTGGAGTCTATTTTTCACTCTTTACATCTGAGCAGGCCTCACGTATTAGTCTTCTAAGGGTGTCAAAACAAAATACCGTAGATTAGGCGGATTACCCAGCAGAACCTTACTTTCTCAGTTTTGGAGGCTGGAAGTCCAAGATCAAGGTGTGAGCAAAGTTGGTTTCTTGTGAGGCCTCTATCCTTGGCTTGTACATAGCCTCTTCTTCACTGTGGTGTTTTCTCTGTGCATACTCGTCTCTCGTGTCTCTTCCTCTTCTTATAAGGACACTAATCCTATTGGATGAGGGCCCTGTTCTCATGACTTGATTTAACCATAATGACTTCCTTATAAGCCCTATATCCAAACATAGTCACATTATGGGGTTACGGCCTTGATATATGAATTTAGGGAAAATACCATTATTCCATAATACATTACAACTTGCTTTGACCAATAGACTAGTGCAGAAGTGATGATGTGTGACTTCTAACAAGACCTCAAGACCCCTTTGCCGCTTCACCTCTTATATTCTTTGGAATCTCAACAATATGAGAAGAAGCCTGAGCTAGCATGCTGAAGAGGCATCCTGGTCATTAACCCCACCTAACCGCCCACTGACTACAATCGCAGGTAAGACCAGTCAGCACCACGGGGAGCAGATATGAGTTGTCCCAACTAAGCCCTGCACAAATTGCTGACCCAAGAATTATGAACTAATTGTGTTATATTAAGCCACTAAGTTTTGAGGTAGTTTTTATGCAGTAATAGAAGACTGATACAGCAATCCTTTTGTAATTTTCATTGTTTCTTCATGTTCTATCATTTTACTGTCATTTTGGTGAGATTTGGGAAGTGACTAAAAAGTGTATTGTCATCCAACAATGCTTAATTAAGAATCAGGAATTTATATGTTATAGATAAGGAATGTGTTTTTTAAAAAAAGGAATAACTTAAAAACTCAGTCTTATTGTATATGTAGAAAAACAGAAATAATTTATAGACCCTGGTAGGAGTTGGTAATATAGGTGTTTCCATGCATCCCCATAACACATGATGTCCTAGCCCTGAGCAGGGACTGGGAAAATGCCATTCCACTTCTGTTTGCTGCAGATACGTTATGAGCCCCTCTACGTGCTTTTGCATTATGCCCTGTGTTAGGCAGGTAGGTCAGCTGAGGGCTGGGTCAGGGCATGAGAGTGAAGGTGGGGAAGTGAAGGTTCCATTAATAAGCAAAGTAAAATTCTTAAATAAATAAAATTTAAAATATGTATTTTATTCTTATCTCATATGTATATCATATTCTAATGACTTTATGTATCACTAGATAATGAATGTATATAGTTTATGAATTAAAATATACATACATTGGGAGGGAATGCTCCCAATATTTTTACTTACACATATAAACAATAAAAAAATGTGGAGGGTGGGCTAGGAAACACAGCTGCCCTTTTAAGAAACAAATATAGAAGAGAAGTATACCTGTTATATAATAGAAGTAAACACATCCATGCCTTGACAAAGGCCCTAAGAAAACATCACGGCATATCTATCCTCAGTAAATATATATTGACCTGCTCTGGGCTATTACACTGTAATATGCCATTTGGAGGAATCAAAAATGGAATTAGGAGTTTTCTTGACTGATCTAAATTACATCCCATTATCACGGCATCTTTCTTTTGGGTCAGGTCTGATGCAATGGTTTAAAAATCTAAATGCTATTTTAGGGTTCATTCTAAAGGTTCCTATCTATTACAAAATGTTACAGAAAACATCTCCGGAGCTGCCCTACCTCCTGGTTCATCTTCTAAGTGGCCTAGTCAGGCTCGAGTGGCTTGGAGTTTACTCTAGGCACCTTGCTTCAAGGCCACCCTGGTGTGACCTCAAACACCAGGAAAGAGCTGCACTTAAAGCTGAGAATTCACTACATGGCCAATTCTATCCCACCAGTTGCCTGGCAGCTTCCCTGCAGATGTTTTCTTATGCTTCTGGCTATTTTCATCTTTTTTTTTTAACTTACTTTATTTATTTTTTTTCCAAAATGACTCCAATGCATAGTCTTCTGGCTTTACATGTTTATTTGCATGCTTCCCTTTACTGTTTTGTTTGTCATTCTCCTCTTAGCTCTCCCTCCCTGCCATGTCTGCTTTTCTCCTTTTCATTTTTTCCACATTCATTTATTCCATGCTGTCCTAGCTGGTTTCCTTTGTTCAATTCAGAACATCAGCCAGAAGCTTCACTGTTGCCAAGTAACGACATCACCCACATACACCCTTTTCCGCTCTCTGCTCACTTCTTCTGCTGCCTTTAAAAACCAATGGGTCAAATGGTCTCTGAAAGAAAATGAAAGGCACTTCTGCATTCTATTCCTTCTAAGGGGATGTGCGTCCTCCCGCACCTGCCTCCTCTTATTAAACGTTGGCTTCTTGTTTTAGCTGATAATTTGCCCTAGGCTGTGGGGCAAAACTAAAAAAGCACAAAACATCCCTTTGAGTTTAAATAATTTATAGATGGCAGGAAGGGATATATTTTCCACTAAAGGGACAACAAAAGAGAGAATGTTTCAAGTTTAGTGACCAAGCGTGCCATGGACTCATCAAGGGCTTCTGCCTAGACCCCTGAAGCAAAGGTTTCCATTAGGGATCAAAATAGCTAGCAAGCCGCTGTTACAGAGCTGAATCTTGTTGAGTTGTGAGGAAGCTACTAAAGGCATGTTGAGTATGGTTTGCTCAAAATAAAGGATAAAAACAATACAAGATCTCATTAGACAGTTTTCCAAATCTCAATTCTTTTCCAGACATCAATCTGACATGGTACTTGGACCAAAAGCATAACTGGAGGGTGTCAGCCCTTCTCACAACATGCTCTTAAGAGATTCCAAGTCCCTGGCACATTTTAATAGTTTAATGGCAATGCTGACTCCATATGTCCACCCACTAGGACAGAGTAACAGAGATACCAGGAATGTGAAAAAGTCTCCTTTTCACCCTTGCAATGCCATAAATAATTTCCCTCCCTGGTGTAAATTCTTTCTCTCTCCGTGTGCATATATGCAATGCCTGGGAGGCCTTCCCCGATAACCTGCCCCACATGGTTGCTCTCGCTTCTGGGCCACAGTCAGCCCTGAGCTAACTGGGGGCCCTGGGGCCGCCTCGTTTGTAGCACCACAACCTTTTGCTGCGTGCGTGTCCCTGCTCCTCGGGTGCTGCTGTGTGTGAGGGGAGGACTCAAATCCTGCATGGAGTGTATACTCCATAAGTTGCCTTAAATTTAATCATAGAACCCAGATACCCTGACCAGGGAGTTGTTTTTAGTTTCATTTTCTAGACAGGAGAACACAGTTTTCTTTGTATTCAAGTCCCAATTCATCATCAGCAGTCCAAGTACCAGAGATGAAGCTGATATATTTCTGTCATTATCCTGATTTGCAAACTGATCATTACAGTAGAGAAAAACTGCAAAAGCCTTACTTGTCAGGACCTGCTGATATTCTGAAAGTGGAAACTGTATGAGACTAAAGCCCACCCCATGGTATTCTGAGAATGCCTCACCAGAACTGGAAATGAATTGGCAAGCTACTACAATTTTCCTTCTAGAATCATGCTCCTTTGAGATGTTATGTCTTCTGAGAGGTTCAGAAATTTTTAATAGGATTTCAGCTTTTATCATTACCTCAACTAATGAAACATGCCTTTGAAGTTTCTGGAATTTTTGTTTTAGGTACTGCTTATTTTAAACAAGAGAGAATTATATAAAATTTTCACTACCCTTCAATGTTCATTGATCTTTTACCTCTCTTCTCTCCAACTTAAGGTATCAGTCAACACTACCTATGTCACATTAACTTCTTTTTTCATATCTCTCTATGTTTAATTCCTTTATCCCCTTTCATCCTGCCTTGTCAATGTGGTCTACAGCTCACAGTCCCTTCTGTCATTGAAAGCTGTGGCACTCTGCCAAAAAACAGACTTACTCTCCACTAGGAACATCTACATGGTGATATATTCAGTGCCCAGGAGGGCTCTCATTTTTCTTTTATTTTTAATAGTTCATTTTTCATTGTATCTTTTCTATTACTATGTATCCTCTTATATGCTCTTCCACCTCCACTCATTCCCCTCACTTCCCCCCGGTCACTACACTGTTATCCATGCCCATGAGTTCTTTTTCTTTTTTGCTCAGTCCCACCTACCCTCCCAACCCTGCTCCCCAGCCCTGGCAAACGCTGTCAGCCTGCTCTCTATCTATGAGTCTGTCTCTATTTTGCTTGTTAGTTCAGTTTGTTCATTAGATTCTACATATGAGTAAAATCATAAGGTATTTGTCTTTCTCGGACTGTCTTATTTCACTTAGCATAATGTTCTCCACTTTCCACCCTAGTGTCACAAAAGGTAAACTTTTCTCCTGTTTTACACCCGAGTAGTATTCCATTGTGTAAATGTCCCATAGCTGTTTTATCCACTCAACTACTGATAGACACTTGGGCTGCTTCCAAATCTTGGCTATTATAAATAACACTGCAATGAACATGAGGTGCAATGTTCTTTCAAATTAGTGTTTTGAGTTTCTTTGGTTAAATTCCCAGAAGTGGAACTGCTGAGTCAAAAGGGAGTATCTTTTTAAATTATTTTAAGAAACTCCATACTGCTTTCCACAGTGGCTGCACCAACCTGCATTCCCACCAACAGTGCAAAAGTGTTCCCCTTTCTCCACATCCTCACCAGCACTTGTTGTTTGTTGAGGTGATTCTCACTGTGGTTTTAATTTGCATTTCTCTGATGATTGGTGATGTCGAGCATCTTTTCCTATGTCTACTGGCCATCTGTATGTCTTCTTTGGAGAAGTGTCTATTCAGGTCCTTTGTAGCTTTTTAAAATTGGATTGTTTGATTTTTTGGTGTTGAGTTTTATAAGTTCTTTACAAAGTTTGGATATTAATCCCTTATCAGATGTATCATCAAATATGTTCTCTCATTCAGTGGATTGTCTTTTCATTTTGTTGATGGTTTCCTTTGCTGTGCAAAAACTTTTCCATTTGATGCTGCCCTATTTGTTTACTTTTCTTTTGTTTCCCTTGTCTGAAGAGATATATCAGAAAAAAATATTGCTACAAGTAGTGTCTGAGATTTTACTACCTATGTTTTCTCCTAGGATTTTTATGGTTCCGAGTCTACCATTTTAGGTTTTTAATCCATTTTTAATTTATTCTTGTATGCAGTATAAGAAGGAAATCTAGTTTCCTTTTTCTGCATATATCTGCCCAATTTTCCCAACACCACTTATTGAATAAACTATCTGTAGCCCATTGTATGTACTTGCTTCCTCTGTCGAATATTAATTGACTATAAAGGTGTGGGTTTATTTCTGTTATTTCTATTCTGTTCCATTGATCTATGTGTCTGTTTTTTATGCCAGCACCATGCTGTTTTAATTACTATGGTCTTATAGTATAGTTTGCTATTAGGTACCATGATTCCTCCAACTTTGTTCTTTCTCAGGATTGCTGTTGCCATTCCAGGTCTTTTGTGGTTCTATATAAATTATTAGAATATTTATTCTAGTTCTTTGAAATTCTCATTTTTCTTGATCTCTCAAAACAAATGACCCCCTCATTCATTCAGCCCATATAACCTCTTCAGCCACAACTTCAACCCATCACCTGGGACCACTTCACCTCTGAAACCCTTAGGTGAGAATTTTTCTCTCCAGCCATAATCTTCTCCTCTTCAAGATTTAATTTAGCTAGTCTCCCCACACCCCAAAGGACTTTCCCTTCATGCACTCTGTCCTATTGTTTCCCTATTGGTCTTCTCTTTTCTTCACTCCCTCCCTAAAAGGCCGAAGTCCCATGATTCATCACTTTAACTGCTCTCTCCACTGTCTAAATTTTCTTTCTTCTCATTAGCCTGGCAAATCCCCAACCCTGAATGAGTTTATCTTCATGTTTTCCCTGTCTGTAACTGTGCTATTGAGCTCTCCTAGAGAAAGAACGCAACTCTGCCACAAGCGATAGTCCACTTCCATGTCACCAGTGGGGTCTTCGAAGCTGCACAGCAACCCTCACCATGTTCCACCCCATCTACGTGTTGTTATAAAGCGTCATTCATTCATTCATTTATTCATGCATTCATGCATTTTCTCGTTCCTTAAATATTTATTGAATGTCCACTCTAGTAGCATGCTGGGTCCTGGGAGATAGCTATGAATAAGACAGTCGAGGTCTCAGTCCTCAGAGAGCTAAAGCTCTAGCCTAGAATACTGAAATTAAAACAACTCCAGAGGAGTGAATTATTTGGAGGCTAATTTTTTCAAAGAATGGATATGGTCAGTGGGAGTCAAAAGGCCTCAAAAAGCACAGGTGGGTTGATGGGTAGTTCCGAGCGACCAGCAATTGGAATAGCACACATGACCAGATCGTGGTGTGGTGTTTCTCCATGAGACCTTAATAGCCTGAGTGAGGACGGAGAAAACATGAATGTGAATTCATTCAAGGTTGGGGTTTGACCATACTCATGGGGGGCAAGGGAGTTGAGCTATTAGAGAGAAATGTTATGAACAAGGTAACACTTCATATTTCAAAGAACTAATGGTTTTATAGTATCTTTTAATAACTGTTTCTTTTCTAAACCAATACTAAACCTACAACAATATGATTGTCCAGAAAAGTATTCAACAATTAAAGGGGATTCTCACTCCAAAAAGTTGTCATCTCCTTATATATTGTTCAAAGAGATATATAAAATATTGATTTTTTGCTAATGACTAAGTTTCTCCTCTCATTTTTAAATATACATAAGTATAAACAATGAAAATATTCTCATTTCTTAAAAAAACCCACACATTATAAAAGTACTCAGAATAGGAGTGAACTCTCCCAGTATTACTTGCCCTTTCCCATTCCCTGTCCCTGCACATAAGCCCTGTTAGGAGCTTCCTGTGTGCTCATACAGTTCTCTTTTCAATGGGTTCACAATGAAAAGCAGTTTGTAGACATATACATACACACCTAGGTTGTGGAAATTGTTAGTTAAATGTCTTTCTGAGAGGGAGAAATATAAACATTAGAAAGGAGTGTCTTCCCTTAAAAAGAAGTAAACTTTATTCCCTATGAAGCAAATCATTTGGACCTTAAGCTACTTACTGTAAGCTGGTAAGAACGCTAAATGATAAATGAGTGGAGTAAAAAACTATGGTACATTTACACAATGGAATACTATGCAGCAGAAAGAAAGAAAGAGCTACTACCCTTTGCAGGAGCATGGATGGAACTGGAGAGCATTATGCTAAGTGAAATAAGCCAGGTGGTGAAAGACAGATACCATGTGATCTCACCTATAAGTGGAACCTAATCAACAACATAAGCAAGCATGCAAAATATAACCAGCAACATTGAAATAAAAAACAAACTGACAGTACCCAGAGGGGAGGAAGGAGGGGGGTAACAGGGGAAAAAGGAGGAAAGGGGTCATCAAGGAACACTCATAAAGGACTCCTGGACAAAGCCAAATGGGGGAAGGATTGACAGTGGGAGGTGGGGAGGAGTGGGGCTGGGGGAAGTGGTGGTGGGAAAATGTTGATGTGAGGATGATGGGGTGGGGTGCAGGGTGGAGGGGATGGGGGTGAAATGAGACAACTGTAATAGCATAATCAATAAAATATACAAAGAAATTAATAAAAAATAAAATAAATGCCATTTCCACCTTAAAAAAAAGAAGAAAATATTAAAGATCCCAGGAACAAAACAAAGAACTCACTTGCTGACTCATCAGGTTGAGATGATAATCTCAAGTAAAACTAAATTTTGTTATATGCTTTGTCAAAAATTATATCTAAATAAGGAAACAGAGGGGATCTGTAAAGATAGATAAGGACTCTGATGTTTTCACTACAAACACAGCATTTACCCATCTGAAGTGCAAACTATCTTCAGTTATCATATCAGGGTTTGTAAAATGTGTTACAAATAATATAGAAAGTCATAACATATAGCAATACCTGACTGGTAGATAAAAAAGTGTGCCTCTTGTTAGTCACTTCAGAACTAATGGAACCCTCAGGGAACTGGCTACTGGGTTTGTACATTTTTATCTTTCTTTCCCACCTGGCAATAGTCATATATTTCCTACATTATAAAATACTCAATGCATCTTTTGGAATTTGACCTAACTTTTACAATTGCTATCTGCTTGTTGCAGTGAGTCAAATAATAGTTTCTGATAGCTCCTAAGAAAAAGTCAGTTACTTTCACAATGTGCATATATGCACATATAATTTTGGATAGAGCTATGCAATATATATTCTACACCTTGCTTTTTTAATTTAACAGTATGCTGAAATGCTTTTATGCAGCACGTGTAGATTGACCTCATTCTTTTTAACTCTTCATTCTCTTCCATCATAAGGAAATACCATAATTTATTAAACTACTTTCTTTCCATTTAGCTTTATTTTATTGTTACTATACACAATGTCTAATGGGATGCTTATTCACAGTTTTGTTTACATAACTGTTTCTGTAGGATACACACCTGGAACTGGAATTTTTAGGTAAAAAGGACTTTATACTTTTTGTTTTTGTATATATTGGAATAAATGAAAACTTTTATATGTCAAAATGAACAAAAAGTTAATTAACACAATAGCCAATCTAAATCACCAACAAACACATATGAAGATACTCAAACTGATTAATAGCCAAGAAAATACAAATTAAACAATGGGTTATTACTTTATACTTCTTAAACTGACAAACATTTAGAAGACCAATAAAACCTGTTATTGGTGAAAACATGGGAGAAAGTTGATTTAGTTTGTTTTCTTTAAGGAAGCTAGCAACATCTATTAATATTAAGCACATGCAGATTTTGATCAACAAACTCATTTCTAAAATCCAATTCTGTAAAAATAAAAGGCCAAAAGTTCAGAGTATATAAACAAAGATGTTTTGGGCAACATTCATTTCTTTCTACAAATATTTGTCAAGTGCTAACTATGTTGCTATTACCTCAGAAAAAAACAAGACATAGGCCCCGCCCTCAAGGGATAACAGCCTGTGTGGAAGAGAGAAAACACCCAAGAAACTGGGGGTCATGAGAGAGGTGAGAGAGATGCTAGGGAAGCAAACCAGGCCTGGGACAGAGAGCTGCAAAAATGTCACCGAAAAGTAGACTGCACGACTTTGTAAGATGCAGCATGTTTCTAAGGCTTTGGGTGAAGCTCTCTAGTCCAGCACAGCTGAACAGGGTAAGATAATTGGACTTGGGGAAAACATAACCCATAAACTTTCCATGAAACAAAATTATTTTAATAAAAGTTACAGGTAATCCAGTTGTTCTAATGGCAGTGGAGACAGAATATGAGGTGTACAATGTAAAAATGATTTGCTGCTTGGGAATAGAATCAAAAGACTGTATTATTAGATGGTAGCCAAAAATGCTGTTTTGTCCATGTGCTTGGTATACAGTACACTCACGATAGATATTTGTTGAACCAATCAAGCAAGACACTACAAGAGCCCATAAGGAGGCTTAGCCAAGATAAACTTGGATTTAGTCGATAATGTCACCTATTCAAGACTTTCCTTGTATAGATCTTTCCTCCCCTCCTCTCTCCCTCCCTCGGTTCTTTCCTTTCTTCCTTCGTTCCTTCCATTCTCTTTTCCTACCATTTTTTAGGAGAAGGAAAGACTCCAGTCACACTGGAATTCTAGATCCTGTTAAACTCACTTTGACCCTGTTATTTCACCATTTAACAATGAAGCACAATCATCAGCTCTTAAATCATGAACTTTAAATGCCAAAACAGTGCTGAGCAATTTTAAGAATATAAATGCTATACAGGAAAAGAATGCCCAACATGAAAAACAAACAAACAAAACAGATAGTTCACTAGAAACTGGTAATCTATGACAACCAAGAGGGTTTGAGTAACGGACCTCAGGAAGGGATTGCCAGGCTGTGGAGAAACACGAGCAGCTCATCTAGAAAGAAGGTACACTCCCTATTGTCATTAAAGCAAAAGGCATTAGCATGGGCTCTCTATGGAAAGGCGGGGACCTCCATGGAATAACGAAAACGTTCCCAGAGTCTAAGTGCTGTCTGGCATCTCTCCCATATCAACAGCAAAACAACTGCATAGCAACCTACATTTGCCATTTCCTCACCCATTACCGTTTGTCAAGAGAAAACACCCCCACAGCTCTGTCTGCTTTGTAAATTTTGTCAAACAGGGGTGGAGTCTATGTGCCAAGTTGAGGAACGACACATGCTGGCATTTCCCAGCACATGCTGTTCACCACGTGGGCTCCTGGAGCGCTGCCTCTTGGCTTCAGAGGAGCTAGCACTGCTCTCCCCTCCCCCGTTTCCTCTCACAAAGAACACGCAATAACAATTAGCAAGTATGTGTGTGAGCTCCCAACTGGCCAAGTACTCTTTAGATCCAGTGACCTGTTTTATGAATATTAGGAAAGAGTTTCCAACTTATGTTTTGCATTCTCGGGAGTACACAGAGTTCACAGTAAGAGCAGAATAACAGTCACCTCTAAAACAAAGGAAACCCGCTCTAAATGCTGCTCTTTGAGGACCATTTGCCATCTGTTCATTTCCTCGTGGCAGCACTGCTTATCGGGACTCCAGGGACGGCGCCAACGCACAAATCCAGACCAGAGTACTTTTCCTCTTTGCAGAGGGTATTTTCCTTGAACTTTCCCATCTGCCTCTGAGTAAGATGTAGAAGATATTACTTACAAAATAAGACGAACAAATGACACAGTGAATAAGAATAAATGAAGGTGCAGTTTGTCATCTTTAAGAGAAAAAAAAGTAAAATCCTCCACAATTGGAGAAACAACTCACTTTTTCAAACCTCCTCAAAGAACGTCTCCAAATGATAGGCAGGAAATGGGTTTGTGGGGGTTAAGTGAAGTGCAAGAAACTCCAGTGGCAAGAGCAAGATCCAGCCTCGTCATGCATATTCATAAGAGGCAACCTGAGCTCCCGTGTAAAACCACAATGTGACTGTGTTTCTTGCACACAGCTGGGAAATGCTCTAGCAATGCGGCGCGTGGGTGCCCTGCTTTAAAACATGGTTCAGAAGAATGATGATTGTTCACTGCTGACTTGCTCACACATTGACTGGATTTTCTCCATAGGCCTCATGACAGCTCAAGAGCATCCATCTGTCAGGGTGCATTTTAGAGCCATCACTGTCCAAGTGTGAATTTCAAAGCTTTGTCTAATAAGAAGCAAAAAGCAATATGGTTATTTTATATTTTCAATAGCACTTTGGGCATTTATTAATAATACTCTAACAGAGAAATAGGTCAGTATGGCATATACAGGGAGATAATTATATTCTATACATTGCTTCTCTTCTCAAAACACTTTCTACAACAAAATACCCAGAGTTAGTTTCACCTGTGGGCAAACACAAACCAAGGGCCTTAACTGTTGCAATAGGAGTTAGGGATGTGTGTGTTGGAGTTTTCGTTTATTCGCTCAATAAATAGTTATTGAGAGCCACTGTATGCGGAGTAGTGTTAAGGCACTTGGAAAACTGCAAAACAGACACAAGTCCCTCCATCATGAAGCCCATGACAACCTATTGCCATGCTCCTCTAGGAAGAAAGAACACCTTATTTTTTACCTACCTGTCACAGAGGGCCCTGGACCTCTTTGTTCAATTTCTTTCAAATGCGCTTGCTGATCCTGTGAGTGAAAAAGTTGCTATGTGTGCCCATGTGTGCTGCGTGAAAGAGAGAGATAGGAAAAGAAAGCAATTTTGAAACAGACTGAGGGAGATTATTTTTAAAGTGGTAAAAAGGCTTACCTGTATAATCTAGTAAAAACACAAAAGACACTAATGCTGAGAAACACAGACACAAGAGAACACTGGTGCAGATGGAGAAAACCTGCTATAATTCTGTGTTAGGAAGACACAAAATATTTTCAAGATGTCAATTCTCTCTAATGTAATCTGTAAGTGTGATACCAAAAAAAGACCCAAAAACTTTCATAATGATGTTCTGAACTAGATAACTGATTATAAAGCAAGAAGAAAACTCTGCAAGAAGAATATAGTAGAGAAGGGGCAAGTCCTATCAGATGCTGAAATATAAAGCTTTAATAACTAAGAGTGTGGTACTAAACTATAAATAAACAGATAAAAAATGGAACTGAATGAATACCCAGAAATAGTTCCAAATGCATATGGTAATGTAATATCTGAACAACCTGGTACATCCCCCATGAGTCTGTTTGCCTCACCACCATTGTCAACCATGCTAATGTCACCCTTCGCGTCTTTCTCAGTAAGAGGTTCAGTGTCAACCAGAGGCCCTTGGCTTAGAACAGGTCAGGATGAAGAAAGAGTGCAAGTTTTACATGGTAAGAAAGGATTAAATTGGCAGACGGCCAGTCCTGCTCTACTACCACATGTAGCTTGGTGACCTCCAATGTGTAGCTTAAGCTGAACTTTGGTTTCATTGCCTATAATATGAGAATAACAAAGAATTTATCTTTACCCTCAAAGAATTATCATGAGGGTAAAATAACAATATATACGAATCTACTTAACAAATTCGGGTACTTAAAAAATGAACACATCCTAGTTGTATAGCAGAGCAGGCATCTTAATTCCAGGTTGACTGTTTAACAATTTGTCTATCTAAGGACAGAAATTGCTTTCTAAAAAATCTTAAATTATTCTTTACCATACAACATTAAATAAATAAGATTTAGTACAAAGAAAGAATTTTCTTTAAACTCAATCTTTATAATCAATGATTACCTTATGGAGAAAACTTTTTAAAAATTTTTTAAATTATATTTTTCCCCATTACCATTTAGCCTCTTACAGCCACCCTGCAATTACCACACTGTTGTCTGTGTCCATAAGTCCTTTTTCCTTTTTGCTCAATCTCTCTACCCCCTAACTCCCACCCCCTATAGCTATCATCCTGCTCTCTATCTATGAGTCTGTCTCTATTTTAGTTGTTGTTTCAGTTTGTTGATTAGATCCCATATATGAGTGAAATTATATGGTATTTATCTCTCTCTGACTGGCTTATTTCACTTAACATAATGTTCTCCAGGTCTATCCAAGCTATTGCAAATGGTAAAATTTCCTTCTTTTTTATGGCCAAGTAGTATTCCATTGTATAAATGCCTCATAGTTGTTTTATCCACTCATCTACTGATGGACAGTTGGGCTGTTTCCATATCTTGGCAATTAAAAATTACCCCACAATGAACATAGGGGTGCTTATGTTCTTTCGAATTGGTATTTTAGGTTTCTTTGGATACATGCCCAGAAGTGGAATTGCTGGGTCAAAAGGCAGATTCATTTTTAATTTTTTGAGATATCTCCACACTGGAGAAAACTTTTTACAAAGGAGATCAAGTTGTTCAGTGGGTTGATTAAATCCAGCAAGAGAGATTTGGCTACATAGCACAAGAAAGGATTTTCTGACTTCAGAGTTTTTTGTTTTGTTTTTAATGTGGAATTTTAAAAGATGGCCCTGACTGAGCCGTGACTAATGGAAAACTGCCTTGTGTGTGGGGACTGCCCAAGGCCCAGGTGCGGCGTGAAAAATCGAGACTGACTTCTGCACAAAAGAAGCTTGAGCAATTTATGTAGAGGGTAAAAATGCAAAAACAATTACATGTAAATTTTTAATTTTGACCTTTAGTTGTATCATACAATTCAATGCCTAAGGCACAAAATGATGTTGAAGAGAGTTGTGGTAATGAAAGCATGGAAACCTCATATACTCTGTGAAAACCTCATGGGAAAGGATAATCTTGAGCACTGTTGGAAAGTAATAGAGTGGAATCACTCGATGGAAGGTGCCAGACCAAATGGCCTATGGATGCCTCGTAGGTGGAAGGTGGTCAAAGGAAGGGACAGTAAAGGTTTGATGCCACAGGAAGAATATATAGGACAATGAGTCAAAGAGTAAGCTGATAGGATACTTGCTGAATAGCCCTGGTTTAATGCTGTCAGTCCAGCGAGGAAAGGAGTGCTTGCTGCTGGGCAGGACGGTTTGCATGAGGGAGGGACTCCAGGCCGGAGAAGAAAAAGCTATTCTTATTGCCCGGTTATGATGCTTAGGTCCAATCCCGCTTGTGTCCAAGGGAATGAAGGCAGTGTACGGCTTTGAGAAGCCCTGTAGAGCATAAAATCATGGAATTGGTATTTCTCTGGACTAAGTAAAAGAAGGAAAAGACTGGACAAGGTTAGGAACACAGGAGGCCAGTAGGAGAACGGAGCCATTGACAACAGCAAGAGCTTTCAGATCCAGTGAGGGATTGTCAGGAGGACTGGGGCGGAAAATAAGTCTGATTTTAGCTACATTTAGCTGTAGGTGGCAAACAACCAACATATGACCCCAACTCTACCAGAAACAGAATCAAAACTTTAGATAAAATAAATTCACAATTCTTAGCAAAATAATATTTTACTATTGTTACCATTATGAAACTAAATTTATCCCACTTAAAGCATGCATACAAATTTATGAAGGTCATGCTTATCACTGACCTATATCTTATGTAAGGAAAAACATGCCTGTCATCGACACCAATATAGGAATCTTTTCTCCTGCCCTCTCCTCATTAGAGAACATAGCAGAGGAGCGCATTTTTGGCGATCTTGCTGAGAGGGGAAATAGTTTCTGCAAGATCATTACCTCCACCATCTGTCTTGCTCCAAAGTTCACCAGCTGCTAAATTAATGCATTTCCCTTAAATCATCATTTTGGCCCTTTCTTGGACACCAGTCATTGAAAAGATGAGACATTACTAGGTCACTGAGCAGACTCTCTGATGGACGTCAGTATTGGTTGTGACGGAAGCACAAGATGTAGCTAATCACTGTAGGTGTCACAATCTTACTCAGAAAATGACTTTTTTTTAATCATTCACACTTTATTCTTCATAACTGGATTGATTATTATCCCAATTTACCAGGTTTGGTTTTGAATAATTATCAGGTGTTTTCTTTCCTCCCTCAAGACAAATCCTCAATGGATTTTCAAAGACTTTAGAGAACATATTCTCAAAAGAATGCATTACATTTTCAAACATTTTTAGCAACAAAAGTTTTATTTTCCTTATGAGAACCCCAGCACACTAATAGTCAATAGTCATGAAGGTCTTTCTCTTCTCAGTTATAAGTAATATCAGGGACTGATAAAAAACGTATTCTCTGTGACCCTCTGAAGTGTCTGTGGAAATGAAGACATCTTTTCAGCACTAGATGAAGAGCATAGCTGCCCAGTGAGATTGCATAAAAGAGCCTACATTGTACATGATCTACTATGGCTTTAAAAACATTGGCCACATTTTGTGGGACATAAAAGCACAGGCTTAGAGTCAGACAGACGTGGGTCTCAGTCCTGCTTTATTATCAGCAGGCTACGTAGCCTCTCCCAGGCTCAGTTGGAATATCTGTGAAAGTGATAAAATGATACTCATTTAAATGTTATGAGGGAAAAATGAGGTAGTGCAGGTAAAGAGCTAACATGGTGCCTAACGTAGAGTGAGTGCTCAAAAATGGCAGGTTAATAATTATAACAGTAGTTAAAAAAAAAACACCAAGAATAATAATCACCTATTTTATTATCCCCACAGTGGTAAGAAGGTTAATGTGGAGCTGGTAATAAGGTCATGCCTGGCTAGTCTGACCTGAAATGAAATTTCTAACTCTCCTGCAGAAACGGCATCGGCAATAAGAAATCGAAATGCCACAATGGTATAAGATTCCTTGAGCAGAGTACCTGTGATTTTAGTTAGAAAAATCGGACGACCAAACTAAGCTACCTTCCTTCTGTCAGGATCCTGAAACCTTCTTCTGTATAATAGATATTGTCTTATTTTAAGAATCTCCAGGGAAACAGATTCCGTAACTTCCCTTAATAGCCTACTTTAATGTTTAGTAACTGTCCCTCTTAGTAAATCTTCAGAGCTAATCTAAATCCTCTGTGCTCCAGTTTTTCAGGCCAGTCATCTCACATGTAATTCGGATTTTATTAATACTTAAATGAGTATTGTATCAAATTAGAACTAGGAATAGACACATGTGTTAACATGAGCCTTCAAAACCAGCCCATGCTCTTGATAATCAGCCATGATGAGTTCTCAAGCAGGAGAGTGTTAAGGCAGCAGAAGCACACTAGCAGCGTTTGCTTACTGGCACAGCCCAAGTTCATCCTTCACAGTTCTCACTCTGACTTGTGTGACCTGAATGAGGAATGAGCAGCATTTGGAAAACCAGCAATATGAATGGACGGTGCCAAGAGCCTGAGCGGTTTCTGCCGTTCACTGGTCCTGGGGCCAAGCTGAATCCTGGGCATCGGCTCACTCTCCTTGGAAGATATCGCTTCCCGCCCACCTTCTGGGAGGCCTCAGCCTTTGCTCAGTGTCCAAGATGAATCAAATAGGAACAAAAATAACAAATCCCCTGAAGCCACCACCAAGGTACACGTGATTTTCTTTCCTTTATCATTATGTGTCAGAGAAGTAGCAACCCCAGGGCCATGGCTTTGTTGCGATAAGTAAAGCGGTGCTAAAAAAGGGACTAGGGTGGAAGACAGCACGTGCCCAAGCATCTCCCAGCAGAGCCAGGTTAGCTGCCAAAGACCCTGAAGGCTTTACATTTAAACCCGGTCAGAGTGTCTGGAGTGTTTCTATGGTCCCTTGGATACCGTCCCACCCTCCAAAAAGAGAAGTGACAAAAATGTTCAGGAAAGACAGGATACATAGGTGGACTGACCATGAACTAAGGAGGCATAAGTTTTATTTGATTAGGTCTCTCCAAAGCTCTACATCTAACTTATACTCATGGTTTTGTGTTGGCTGGACCACAGTTCCCTGGAGCACTCTGAGACCTACTTGCCTCTTCAGTAGAACAAGAGTCACTGTACCTTGCCCATACCTACTGCTCCTTCTCTTAAAAGGGCCACCCAAAAGAGCCAGACCCCGCCCCTAACTTCATACCATACTCCTCTTTGGGAGATTCATAGGGTCTACTTGTTTATTAAACTCACTAAGTCCTGACAGAAAGGCTTCTGCTTAATTTTACTTAATCTAATGCTTTCTCCTAAGTGGCAGCAGATGCCACTTAGTCAGTAAGCACTTGTCATGTGGGACGGACAGGTGAGAGAGTTCACAAAGTCCTCATGTCACCCAGGCCTCTCCAGAAGGCTGCATGCCCCTCCTCCTAGTGCCCACCTCTCTAGGTTTTTTCCTCTTAAGGACCTTTCATCAGGCAGGTGAGCAGGACTCCAGCGTCCCTATTTTGGTGCCCAGGGTCACTGTCTTGCCCAGAGCTTCCAGGGCCAATGCCACTCTCAGAACCTTCTGGGTCTTGACTGAGCTCCCAGGTAAGGACTAGGTACTTGACATAAAGAGGAAAAGAAATAAAAAACCAGGAAGACCAATAGTGACTTGTAAACTGACATTGTATTTACACCAGGGGAACATAAAATAGATGTGACTATAATACTTCACCAGGTGTCTGTAAATTTATGTACAGGAGTGAATTGACAATATTTTTCTTTTTAAGCATTCAGTTTTTAGGATAAGAGGAGGCCCTAAGCTCCATTTTGATGTTGGGAAGAGAGGGCTGCCTTCATCTACCCACCAGGCCTATTCTGGAACCTGATGGGAAAAAGAAACACCTGTTCTGGGGATTCCCGCTCTACCTCCAAAAGGAACACACCCACTCCAAGCCCGAAGCCCCACTCGTCTGAGCCTCACAGCAGGGACTAGGTAGGAGGTGGGGGCATAAAAGGCTGGTACAATATCCTTGTGTGATAGGCTTAGGTCAGCCTCCTTGGAAATTTTCCTTTTTTTAAAAAATCTTATTGATTTGAAAGAGAGACAAAGAGAGAAACATCAGTTTGTCGTTCCACTTACATATACATTCATTGGTTGACTCTTGTATGTGCCCTGACCAGGAATCAAACCTGCAACCTTGGCATATGGGGATAATGCTCTAACCAACTGAGCTACCTGGCCAGAGCCTGAGTAAATATTTTGAGGAAAATAGTTACTTTCACTAAACAAATATGTTATTTGTGTTGACATTTTTTGATCGTTTTTAACAAAGTAGTAATTTCTTTTTAGATTTCTGAGTTTTAGTGTGCTTGTTGTGTTGGAAAGAGTCCTGTGTGCTGCTCAGAGGGCGCTGGGAGTCACAGCCCCGCCACTTACTGATCTTGCACAATTTCTTGGACCCCCGTGAGACCCTAATGTATCCTTTACATAACAGGATTAATGGTACCTGGTCTGCATTTAATGGAGCTCAATAGCCGTAGCAGCTGCATTCACGGTGAGTTGCTAGTCCGGGTCAAGGACATTGGGTCCTCAGCAAGCATTAAACAGAAACCACCCAGGGGGCTGTGTGTGGCTGACCACAGCAGTGTTGTCATGCCACCTCCCTGTGCATTCACTCAGACCAGGTCCCCTGTAATTTTCACCTCCTCCCACTCAGATTTCAACCTACAGGGGCAGCTGGAGGTCATAACACTTAGACATCAGCAAGCCCAGACATCCCGCCGAGGTGCACGTGCTGCTGCTACAAGCGCCTGCACAGGTGGGAGCTGCTGGAGCTTCGGCTCAGTGGCTGCAAGAAGAGAAAACACTGAGTGCAGCATGGTTGGGGTTTCTGGGTTTTCTCTCTTTTTTGCTTTTTCATGCAGGGAAGCATAAGGTAAGCACCTGGCCTTTTCTTCCTGGCCTTTTCTTCCTGATTTCTTGTCTGAGTCTACACTCTTTGTTCTTATCCAACCGAGTCAACGTTCTCAATTTCATTTCACTTTCTCTTTCCCGCCTTGAATTCCCATCTCTGCTTCTTCTGGTCCTCTTTCTCCACATTCCCACTCTTTTTGCCTCCTTAGTTCCCTAAAGTCCCTCTGAAAGCTTCTGTGTAGAAGCTCTCAAAGCACATTCACCTTTCTCAGTAAGGATTTGGGGCAGTTTCTCTGCAGGGGAATCCTCTCCATGCAAATATCCCGGGCTGCCCCACAAGACTGCTTCACTGTGAAAACACATCTTAGACCATAAACCAGTGCATACAACTGACATAATTCTTATCCCTAGAACATGTGAGGCACCCTGATATTTTCTCTTCTATTCTATTTAATTAATTTTTTCTTCATTTCTTCCTGCCTTTCTTCTTTGCTTCCTTCCTCCTCACTCCCAGCCCCTCTAAACTGATCTCAGGACACATTACTGTCCATAATGGTTTGAGACTTAGGAGCTTTGTCCACTGGCCTGGGGAAGAGGACCTTTTCTTCATTTTCTGAAACACATGCTGCCTGTATGTAATGAGAAACCCATTTCCCTCCAAACAGTTGAAATGTAAATTCTCCTGGAGTGAACTGAGACACAAGGACAGAAGAACAACAGGTCTTTAAGGTATATGTTTGAGCCATCTTTGGATTCAGGAAAAGGGGATGGCTGCCCTGATGCTTGGAGGCCCCCCAGTTCTGCTCCTCATGGGGCCCTAGTGTTTTCTGCCTACCTCCTTCTCCCCTGCCAAAAAAAAGTTCTGAGGAAATATCTTGTGGTAGGCAGAATAATGTACCCCCCCAAAGATGTCCCTGTTGTAGTCCCTGGAACCTGTGAACAGGTTGGTTTATGTTATGTGGCGAGGGGAAAGTAATGTTGCAAATGGAATTAAGGTTGCTAATCAGCTGATCTTATAGAGGCAGAAGAGCCTGGACTATCGAGGTAGGACCACTGTAACCACGAGGGCCCTCATACATGAAACAGGGAGGTAGGCGAGTCAGACTTAGAGCCATGCCACATCTGAGAGGCTCTGTGACTTCTGGCTCAGGTTCTGCTGGAAGGAGCTTGGAAGTTACCCCTCTCTTCTAACAAGAAGGAAAAGCCGAACAGACTGAACAATCACCAACTCTTCTTAGACCCTTAAGACAGTGGAGGACACTGTGCAAGCTACCCACTGCCTGCGATAGAGAGACAGGCAAATACAGGACCTCTCGGCTTCCCCAGCAGAGACTCAAGAAATAAAGAAGCCACGGGAACCAGTACTGGGGCTACAGTGAATTTTAATTGATGAGCTGTGGGAGATTCAGTGTGGATGAGGCCGAGTTACAAACTTCAGGGGGATCCAGTTGTAGGATGGTGAGAGTCCATTCAATATTGTGAGATTTACCTCCAGGAGCTCTCAACCAGTTTCCCACGCTAAAGACTGGGGGGAAAATCCCCTCATGTTTCCAGCAGAGGGTGAGGGAACAAACCATCGTGAAACATGTCAGAGCACTCCACTGTTAGCAAGGACTGCCCTCAGGAGAAACTAGTTAACCACTGCCTAACTTGCTGGGTATACTCAGAGCCTAACTGACCTGGGGAAAGGCAACACCCAACTTCAGCCTATGCTAGCTATCTTGTTCACCCAAGAGGGGAAGAAAAAAAGGCTGAGCAACACGTGTGAGTTCAGAGTCCAGAAGCACAGGCTCACTCCCAGACTGAGACCTAATCTCGGGACTATGGCATGCTTCCCCTCCCCGCCCCCACCCTCTCCGCCACGTTACTAAAGGGCTATAACGCAGCGGTTCCTTCTACCCAGCACCTCATGTCTGGCTGTCAAGGAAAAATGACAAGGCATACCAAAAACCAAACACAAACACACACTCACACACACACACACACACTATTTTCAGACTGAGCAAGCCTCAGAACCAGACATGGTAGGGATGCTGGGATTATGCGGCTGGGAATTTAAAACAACGTTGATTAGTATGCTAAGGGCTCTAATGGACAGAGAGCAGGGAAGAAAGACTCCACCAGCCATTGGCTTACAAGATGGAATCAGGCCACGAGCCAGCCAATCTGGGCAGTGCCTAGAAGGTAGAAAAAGTAAGAAAATGGATTCTCCCCTTGATGCTCCAGAAAAGAAAAATTCTGCCAGCATCCTGATTTTAGCCCAGTGAGGCCCACTTCAGACTTCCGGCCCCCAGAACTGTAAGATAATAGATGTGTATTTTTCGAAGCCACTGAGCCTACAGTAATATGTTACAGCAGCAAAAGGAAACTAATACCAACATGTTCTTGGTCAAGGACAACACACTGTGAATTAGAGAATTTCTGAGTTCTGGGTTTATGTACCTGCTTTCCTCTTCCAAGGCTGGCCCTGGCTCTTGGCATTGTCCTCAGTCTGGGAAGGGAAGAACCAGCAAATGTCTGGCCTGGAGCAGTTATGCAGCCTGCCAGCCTACTGAGCCACGGACACCAGGGAACACTGCAGGACAGGGGGGTAACTGTGGTGCTGAGGAAAGGGGGGATTCTCTGGAGGGCCGTTTTTTGTTCCTCATACAGATCCGAAAAGCTCACAAAGCTCTGTCACCCAGGAAATTGTAATTTTACCTAATTTTTTAAAGGACAAAGACAGCTAATTAAACTGGGGTCACCCTCCCACTTTAGTTCTGGAGCAGAGGTTTCCTAGAGCAGATGGTCGTGAGAGGGACTTCTTGTGACACCATGATGACTGCTATTGTGAGCTCCCACTGGGCCTGGACCTTCTGATGCTCCTTCACCGCCTTCTCAGTCACACTCTTCCTCAGGATGGCCGTTGCCTGGACAAGAGGTCTTGAGAAAATAACTTCAGCTCCCCAATTGAGAGTCCCCCTCAATAAAATACCAGCCAGCACTGCCCAGTTTTGAGCCTCTGACTACAACAGCCATAGCAGGCACTTAACCAAAGCTCTGGAAGGGCTGAGGGAGGATTTCTTTGCTTAGAGCTGCGGTCTGTCTGCTGTGAAACCCAAGACGCTGTGCTTATACCCACCTGGACTCGAAATGGGTTGTGTGAGTGTGTGTTCGTTTATGAAATTATAATATAGTAAACATAATATAGTAAATATAGTAAACATAAACATAAAATTCTGTTTCTGATTGAGAGTCCGCCTACTAGAATCAAGTTACTCTCTACTCAGAGTCCTTCTAAATCACTTAGTATCTTATAGCATTCATTGATTATACCAGAGAAATATTTGGAAGAGATGATTTACAAATTTCTTTTCCTTCTAGCCCAGACACAGAGCTTAGAGTGCTTCTAACTCAACATACTCTTTGTGCCGTGGGTTTATAAATTCTCACGTGATTTGTGATCTTCGGGATGCTAGATCCGCTGCTAATAAATAGTCTCCTTATATTTGAGAAACTGTTTAGAATACTAACAACTCCCAAAGCTCGGTGTCTCCAGGGTGACTGATTCAACTTTATATATTTATTTACTTACTTATTTTTACTAGTCCTCGTTGACTAGTTGGCTAGCCTATGGTCTTTGTGGCAGTAAGCCAAGCCCTGCTCAACCTCTAGCTAATCCTGACTTTATGCAAAAAAGCTGTAAACTTCTGCCCCACATTCTAGGAGTTAGGCTCAGTCCCACTTTCTGGACCATGTCTGTGGGATTCTGAGTGCTCAGAATTTTGCCTTTAAACCCGCTGATTCTCTGTTCTCTTGAGGCACAAGGCTTTGCCATGGTCTTGTCAATATCCCTTCTGGTAACAACCCTGACAATGAACTGCTAACAACTTTCCCCAATCTCTTCTGCTTATCTGAGTGTTTGTTGGATCCCAGAATGTCACCACCTGCCAGGATTCCATGTTGGGATACCCCGCAGCCTTGTGATGATGGGCCATTCGATGCTCATTCCTACCCCGCTACCTATTCTGCATTTTTTTTTCTTGGCACCTGTTCCCTGGTGCTTGTTTCTCCAGCCCCTCCCAGGCTGCCTCTCCCACTGCAGTGAACTGGGTTATGCCTGGCCAAGTCCCAAGATATGTCAACAATTGATAGATCACACTTCAGGAGCCAAAAAAATCTTACTGGACTGAAATTTTAATTAGGGTAGGAACTCTCGGAATGTAGCAGCAGGCAGAGCCACCAAGGTTTGGATGGTGGGGAATGTGTAAGCATCACGTTAGGGAATCACTCTCTCAGCAAAACACAGATGGATGCCCATTGGATGCCTCCCGCTGAAGAGAAGATAGGTGGCTGCTGATTTTACAAAGCCTGAAAGTTTAAAAATTTCTTTTTGCTGTTTTTTATGTGTTTCTATACATTTTAATTATTTTTAATTGTAGCAAGACACATAACCTAAAGCTTACCATCTTAACCATTTTCACTGTACAGCTAGGGCACCGACCCCTTCACTCTGTTGTGCAACCACGCCCACCATCCATCTCCAGAACTCTTTTCGCCCTGCAAATCTGAAGCTCTGTACCCATTAAACAACAAACTCTTCTCCCCTACCTCTGGGCCCCGGAAAACACCTTCTGCTTCCTGTCTCTTTGAATTTAACTACTCTAGGTACCTCATATAAGTGGAGTCACACAATATTTGTCTTTTTGTGACTTGCTCATTTCATTTAACACAGTCTTGAAGGTATATTCACATTTTAGCATCAAAATTTTAGTGTCAAAATTTCCTTTTTTAAAAGGTTGAATAATAGTCCATCGTATGTATATATCACATTTTGTTTATCCATTCATTTCTTAGTGGACACTTGGGCTATTGTGAATAGTGCTGATATGAACACGGAAGCACAAATAGCTTTTCAGTCTCCATTCCATTCTTTTTGGTGTACCCCAAAATGACATTGTGGATCATGTGGGTAATTCTTTTTAAATTTTTTTAGAAACCCCAAAATGACATTGTGGATCATGTGGGTAATTCCTTTTAAAATTTTTTTAGAAACTACCATAACATTTTCCATAGTGGCTACACAATTGTACATTCCCGACAGCAGCACACAGGAGTTCCAATTTCTCCACATCTTTTTCAACACTTGCTATTTTCTGTCTTTTTCATTAATAGTTAGTCATCCTAATAGATGTGAGATGGTATCTTTTTCCCATAAATCACTTAGGGGTTTTCATACTCTAAAAATACTTACAAGTGAAGATCTTGTTATCCCCTCCACACAGATAAATACTGTTCACGTTAGTCGATGTCACCTCTTTGTCCTCATTAATTTGTAGGCTGATGATATTTTTAACAAGAGAGTTTTCATCTGCCTAAGTCTAGAGCTTAGACAGGGCCTCATCCCTCTCAGCTATTAGGTAGAAAAGGAACCAAAGGTCTCAATATGTATATTTGATTTTGTTTTCATGATTTTAGTAGCTATGAGTTTGTTTTTACTTTCCCACCTTCAGAATTCCAGTAAATATTTTCTAAGGCGATGACATATTCTGTAGGTATGCAAGAACCTAAAAAGTTTTAAGGCTTTCTGAGGTTCTTTAAAGGATAACTAAATCCTTAGAAATGTGGGAGGGATCATAATTACAATACTCATTATCCAAATTATTCCACTACTAAAACATTTCAAGAAATGAAAACATGTTACAAAGCAAATTACGAATGAAACATATCTAAATCGTTGTATTTCACATATAATCTGTTAATATACACAGTGATTAAAAATATTCCTTTTAGTTAATTTTAATTATTAATTTAAAACATCCATATTGTTATTCAAATAATTCATTTTTAACTATGGAATCATGGATTCTATAAACAAACCTTAATTAAATAGAAGTTAAACAAATTATATTCATGAAGTGATTTTGCCACTCTTTTATTCCTGGTGCTTTTCTGGTTTCATGTGAAAGGAATTCCAATCCCTATGCTTAGAACGTTCCTTCTTATATAATTTTCTAAACTCTACTCATCCTTCAAGGCCTAGTTCAAGTCTTCCCATGTCAGAAGATAACCTTCAGGGGGATAAGGGTTTTGCCAGTTTTGTTTAATGCTGTATGGCCGTGGTGTTACATGCATGGCCAGAGAGTGCTCTCTCCGTGCATATTGGATAAAAGATGAACGAGTGAACGCATGCCTTCTTGTTAATATCCAGACTGTACTGCTCACTCCCTCCTCTCAGCTTCTACATCGTGTGGACTCAATCTGTATAACTTACACGACTCTTAACATGTATATAGTGAGAGGGAAAAGTTCACAGTTGTTCATATGGAAAGTAATATAATAATTAATAAATAATAACATATGAATAAATTCTGTGTTTTTGCATACTCACCACGGTATACCTACTTTTGCCCCACCCTGTATTTTGGGCTTGACACTTGTGTTGTCTCCCAAATATTTACAATTCTTCTCCTAGCATGTGGTACACTCGTACTTTCATATCCCTTTGAAGTCAGGTGTAGAGATGCACTTGCTTTAGAACAGGACATAAGAGCAGACACAGTGACAAATGTAACATCCAGGAGGAAGCCCTAAAGCCATTTGGTGATTCATCACCTTCCGTTTCTCCTGCTTCAGTGACTGTAAAAGTAAGTGTCAGTGTGGAGCCCTTATTAGCATGGATTCCTGAGTAGCTACAATGAGCAAAACCCCCGTGTCAATCTGTGACGGCCACATAGGAGGGATGAGGAGTTGCCTTTGTTGTTCTATCCCTCCAAAATATGGAGGTTATTTGTTTCTGCAGCAGAACCTAGCTGTCCTTTATTGGTACACACTTTGAATTTGTATTTTTCTGTTAATTTGTGTCTTCTGCCTGCGACTGAATGCTAAGCTCTTTGAAAGAAGTGACTCTCCCTTACAGTCCTTTGATTTCCCTTTTTCCAGTTCATTACTTTAAACACTGTGGATACTTTATCAATGTTTACTGATTGTGGGTGATGGCGATGATAATGATGGTGTCCCTGGTCGAGAAAAAATGACAATGACATAAAGTCAATGTCAGATAAATTTATATTTCAAAGCAATCACTTTGGCTTCTGTATTTTTTAATATTTTTAATGGACAGTTAAAAGCAGAAACAGACTAGAGTTTGCCATGCTTTTTGAACTTCTAAAATGTGTACATTTTTATCACATGTCCTATGTACCCTAGGAACCTGGTCAAATAGAAACATATATGTAAACAATGCTGAAATTCTAGTCATATAAATTTTCATGTTAAATTTGATTTTTAGCTATAAATCATAATTGGAGATTGTAATTAAGAAAGTATCTCATGAGTAAACGCGCTTTCAATCTGTCTCTCACTTGGTTTAAAACACGTATCCCTCTTTCTTTGCTTACAATGCCTAGTGTGCTGCTGGATATTTTGCAATCTCTGGAGTGGCTTCAATGTGGTCCTGTTCCAGTTTCAATGACTGTTCATTCTAGAAACACTCACTAGGAAATTTAAAAAAAAAAAATCCATCTCTGGAGTTTGGCTTTGGGTGACCCTAAATG
The DNA here is from genome assembly GCA_004026545.1 of Mormoops blainvillei. Taxonomy (NCBI): domain Eukaryota; kingdom Metazoa; phylum Chordata; class Mammalia; order Chiroptera; family Mormoopidae; genus Mormoops; species Mormoops blainvillei. The sequence goes on from PVJD01001833.1 coordinate 230,802, forward strand.
GCTCAAGACTGTCATGACCAATTTTCTTCCAGGAAATGAAGAAGGGTTTCTTAAATCAAGGTGTTTGTATAGCCTCCGACAGAGGATTATGGGAACATTTGCCACGTTTTTCTATAAAAACAACTGAGCCTAAATCTAATGTATAATCTGATCTTTAAAAGCATGACAGTTCCCTTAGGGCAGCTTTCTCAAGATTACTTAATTCTAGCAATTTACAGGACACCCAAAGATTGTATCACTTAAGAATGAAGGAGAAACAAGGTCAGCCCTCTGTTTGCTCTCCCCAGCGTGAACTGTCATCACCCCACACCCTCCTCTGGTTCAAGTCACAGCTTGGGTACCACTGATACCTCTCTTTGTCTCTCGCTGCTCTGTTGCCACCTTTTCTCACAGCCCCAGGGTTGGGATTTCTCCCGCCTCCTGACCTTCATCAGAATTCCGACCTCCCATCCCTTCTCCAATTACAGTGCATATCTTCAACATTGATTCCGTATCCCTGTTCTCATTTTCTCTTTCCCTAAGTGCTTTTGAGAGAGAAGACAGTTGAGGTATGTCACTCAGAGATCACTATCTTCTGCTGACACTGAGCATCTCCTGCCTGTGAATGAATGGGCAAAGTAATGCTTAGAATAAGGACAGGAAGACAGGCCAGAATACCAAGTAGAGAAGAGATGGGGGGGAGTGTAGTTCATTCTGTACAGTCTGATTGGTAGAGGCTTAAATAAAAAGTAATTGCAATTGTGTGGATAGAAGATGGTCATAGGAAGCTCATGATCAAAGAAAATATAAGTCCCACTTTCTGCCCTATACCCAGACTTTCACATATGATTTTCTTGTTTACATGCCAATCCCCTTTCCTTGGGTGCTCATCGCCCATACTTCTCTCTCTTTCTCTCCCTTACAATTCATCAGCACTTCCAAGCATCTTTGTTTTAGAAATACATTGTAAACGCACTCACCATGAGCACTGTAGTCCCAGTCACCATGATACCTTGCTTGGACTGTTGTGATAACCTCCAAATTAGTCTTTCTGCAGTTATCTACTCTTGCCTCCTCATTCTATTAACACAACAGTGAAAATGATTTTTTTTTTAAACAGAAGTCATGTGTCATTCCTTTGCTCCAAAAGTACATCCACATTTCACCAGAATAAAATCCCCAGCCTTAGTGAAGATTCCAAGGTGTTCCATGAACTGTGCTCTGATATTTTTTAATCTCATCTCCTTATCACTCCACTTCAACCTCGCTGACCTCTTTGCTGTTGCACCAACATTTCTAGTACGTTCCTACTTTATAGCCTTTTCAGACACTATTCCCTAGATATTCACACAGCTTGTTCTTTGAATTAGCTGAGCTCCAAGCTAAGCTACTATAGCAAAACACAATTACTTAGTTCAGAACAGAATTTTATTTCTCTCTCATGTAGAAGTGCAGGGATGGCAGGGACACTCTGCATCTCACAGTGTGGCCTCTAAGGTTGCTCCAGTTGTCACCATCTCCCAGTTAGCAGGGGAAAGGTAAGTGTCTTTAAGGACATGACCCAGAAGTTGCACACATCACTTCTGCTCACATCTGATTGGCCCAAAATTCGTCCATGACACATGGAGTTACAAGAAAACTGGTCAGTATAAATATCATCCATTTGCTTAGCAATGACTCTAAAGGTTCTTTTATTAAAGGTAATAAAAGGATAAAGGATACCATAGTGTTATTAACAACCCCTGCCATACTCCTTCCTGTGCTTCAGGACTCTGCACAAATGCATCCTTATCAGAAAAATCTTCCCTTTTGCGCTTCTGAAAATATCCTCCCATCGCCATTCTTCAGCCCCTTACTGTACTTTTTATTCCCTTTTAACAAATATAATCAGCTGCTTCACTCTAGTGTTTTTTACTTATTCACTGCTTCCCCTCATCAGAATGAAACACAAACACCCTGAGAGAAGGGATTTTGCTTTGTTCATTGCTGTATCCCTGGTGCCTAAAGCAGTGCTGGACACATAATAGATGTTTTAAAATATTTGTTGAATAAATAGCAGTTGAATCACACTTAGTGTTCAATAGATATGCAATGGATTATGGTAGAGATGGGGTTTCTTAATTAAATGTATTGGGGTGACATTGGTTAATAACATTAAATGAGTTTCAAGTGTACAATTCTGGTAATATGTCATCTGCACATCGCACTCTGCTCACCGCCCAGAGACAGGTTTGAATTCATTCTTGAAAGCCGGAGGAACACTAATTAAAGCTGCTAGCAATTATCTGTCTCTGTAACACTTTCCCTTTCATGGGATAATTAGTAGAATGGGCCATTTATTTATTACAAATATGGACTGCATTAGGGTTCTCCAGGGAAACAGAACCAACAAGATATATATAGAAATATAAATTAGAGGAGATTTATTATTGCAATTGGCTCACAGGGTTACGGAAACCAAGAAGTCCCACCATCTGCCATCTGTAAGCCAGGGAACCAGGAAAACCATTATACAATGTAGTGTGAGTCCAAAGACCTGAGAATGGCGTAATTCCTGATCGGGGTTCAAAAGCCTGAAAACCAGGAGTGCCAATGTCCAACATCTGTCCTAGGACAAGAGGAGATGGCTGTCTCAGCTTGAGCAGAGAGAGACTGAATTCAATCTCCTGCCATTTTGTTCTTTTCAGGCCCTCAACTGACTGGATGGTCCCCCCACACATGGGGAAGATGGCAGTCGAAAGAGTCAGTTTACTGATTCAAATGCTGATCTCTCCTCACACACACACCCAGAAATAATGTTGTACCAGCTGTCTGGGAATCCCTTAGCCTCATGAAGTTGACACAAAAAATTAACTATCACATGGGGAAAAAAATCCACACCCAGTTTTGAAGAAAATGTGAAATTATCATTAAACTGAGGAAATTGCAACTTAAAATGTTAAATGTTCTCCATAGTAATAAAAACTGAGGGTATCTTTCATGAGTCTTTTTACTTTAGCAAGGTAAAGAAGGGTGTTAGGGAATTTGGGTTGAGATAGGACTGTCCTTGAAGATTCTTGTAGTTTCTTGAAGTTATTTGTGTGTCTTCATGTCCCAATAGGTACCCACAGGAAGTTGTGAGCCCGAGTCGCAGCAGGAGGGAGAGGTAGTTCGGCCCTTCCCTCACAGTGTGCTGACAGCCGAGGCGGCCCATGAGAAGGGATGGGCCAGGCGTGGACCAGGGCCCTCCAGGTTTGACAACTGGTGTCCTACACATGGTGATGTTTAAAATTGTAAAACATATAACCAACCATGCAGTGCCTTGTCTGGCCCATGGAAGAAACCAAGCCACATGTGGGTGTTAAGCCTTTTGGAAGGACATGGATAGTCCCACCGTCAGTCATCCTAGTGTGGGAGCGAGGCCCAGGATGGAGAAAGAAAGTACCTTCTCTTCCTGAGACTGGACTCCAAGGTAGGAAGCTGCCTGGGAATGTTCTTCAGGGGGGATTGTTGGGGGTTGATCCAACCTCTCCCTGGGGAAGCCTAATGGCTCCGAGGCTGGCCTGGGCAGATGGCCCTAGGAGCACCCTTCCCGCAGCACTGCCTGTTACTCTTTATACCGATGTCTGTTCACCCCCACCACAGCCAGGTCTTTGCTGGGCTGCGAGAACTAAAGGGAGCAATCAGTTTCTGCTTGGAGTGCTGGGCACATGAGCGAGGGGCCTGGAGAAGCCGGAACCAGTTTGCACTGGACAATTTGTGGGCCTCCACAGAGTCAGGATTCAAGAGATTACATGCCTCCCTCCGGGATGGCCAGCAACCACTTGAGAGGTAAATTCAGTGAAAAGAAAATAATAAATTAAAAAATAGGCTTCTTGTGGTCCACAACATCAGGTTTTATTGCAATTTGGATATTAAAGGAAGAATGTTCTTTTTTTCAGCTGTTGAGATTTGGAGATATAACAATTACATCTAATTGAAAGTACCACGAGAAGGATCGGTATCTCTTGTTCCTGACTTCACAGCTGTCCCAAACGCTTCTCAGGAAAAAAAATTATTCTCCACCTACTAGGAGAAGAGAGATTGACAAGTAAACTGGAGTGTGTGATGTGCCCCATCAGAAACAAATGAGTCTTCCTTGGGCATGATGTTCATCATTTGACACTCACAGCCAAAGGGTCCACTTTCTCTGATACCAAGTTGATACTCACTGCTTGACTATTCCTTTGCAAAAAATCCCTTTAAGCACTGAACTTATTCCCACTTTTTCCCATCATGAGCTTTCTCCACCATAGTGGACTTTCTATCTATGACCCCCTTGTTTATCCCAACCCTTGCCTGTGCTCATTTTGTTCATACTGCCTGAGTCATTTATTCCTTGATTTAGTCACTATCTTGAATTATGTGCCAAGGTTTCTGACACTTATTTGCTTTGATTCTTCAACTAGATGACAAGCTCCTCCAGGGAAGAGGCAGTGTCTCTTCTTTTCTGTCCCTTACTGCACCTTGCACCATCCTCGGCACCTTAAAGCTCACTTAACACATCCTTATTAAATTATGAAGAATAGTCTGGGCTTCCCTGATGTATAAGTAGTTCTTATATTGTAACTAAGTACCCTACGTCCTGAATCACATGAAGAATGAGTATTAGGTTCCTAATGCTGCTATAACGACTTGCCACAGACTTGGTGGCTTCAGAGAACAGACATTTTTCGCACGCAGTTCTGAAGGTCAGAAATCCAAAGTTGGTTTCACTGGGCCCAAATCAAGGTGTCAGCATAGCCACTACTTAGGGAGGCTCTGTGGAGAGCGGGTTTCTTGCTGCTTCCAGATTTTGGTGGCAGCCAGCATTCCTTGGCTTACAGTCATATGACGCCACTCTCTACCTCCAGGATCACATTGTCTTCTCTTCTGTACGTCAAATCTCCCGCTCTCTCTCTTTTATAAGGACACTTGCGGTTGCATTTAGGTTCCCCTGAATAATCCAGGATAACTTCCCCTTCTCAAAATCCTTAACAACATCTGCAAAGATGGTTTTTCCATGTAGGGTAACACTTACAGTTTCCAGGGATTAGGGCATGATATCTTTAGGAGTCAATATTCAGCCTACTACAAGTTATAATTTAAATAATATTCTTAAATTTTGATTAAGTAAGTATAAGAGCAATGGAAAAAGACAGGCTTCAATAAATGAAGTAAACACATGAAGTTCTTAATAAAGTCCACATGCACACGAGTTTGTGCAATAGCAAAAGTGTTTCCTGTTCCATCTCCCATCTAATTATAGATCAGTGTCTTATTTATAAACAAAAACAAGACAGAATTAAAACACATAGTCAGGGCATTTAATTGATGCTGCCAATGTGACAGAAATAAAGGTTGGGTTCTATAGACAGAGAGATTTGTTTTAACGAAGGTATTTCAAAATGTCATTTAAGAAAAATAGCATTTATAGTTAATATGGGTTGAAGAACTATTGGGACAGGTAGCCTGACATAAGGCATAATTGAATTTGCAAACATTTCTATCAAATTATGCTCTTACTCTACTATTTCCTTCTAAATCTCATGAGGAATTAAGAAATGATGTGAGATATAATTATAATACCCAATATTTGTATAACAACTTATAGTTGCCAAACCTCTTAACATTCTAATCCTATTTGTTTCTTACCACAGCCAGGTGAAATAGGTAGAGTGAGTGTTATTTCTCCCAGTTTTCAAAAAAAATGAATTTATTTAGAGAGAGTAAATGACTCGCTCAATAAAACCTGGCAAATAATCATCAGATGTTAACAATGACTCAG